>SKCR01019412.1:0-87230 GCA_019454045.1 Zanthoxylum bungeanum | reverse complement strand
TAAATTTAGAAAAGACCAAGATGAGATAGATTCTAGAGTCTGATTTTACCTAACTATCCCATATATATTTTTCATGTCTTTCAATTCTTATTCAGTTGTATTTTTTATAAGCCAAGAACCCTAAATTATTCTAATTCCCTCTCCCAAGTGCCGAGTGAATATATTATCAATTACAGACTTCGATATCCCAATAAAAATCTAGTAATTAACAATTCATTACGCTATGTGATTCTTTGTTAACGACTTCAAAGGGATTATAGATTCTCCCGAACTCTACAAATCTCCTAGATTATATTCTCTAGACCATATTCAAAATCTCCTCTCCCGAGCGATAGATTCTAAACATTCATCATCTTAATTTGTGGCCAAAAAACTAGAAGCATTAAACATAAGAGAATATAAATAAACTGAATCACAACTTTATAACAATTAAATTGGAAAATAATACATAGGTTCAAGCATAGACTACATCATCCTCTAGAATAATTGATGAGTGGTATTTATATCACTATTTCCCACTCATTTAAAATAATATTTTATATAGTTTCTCGGGTTTTGTGAATATTTTGATGTGTTTTATTGTTATTTTACAGATAAATAAAGGTTGGGAAACATTGGAATCAATTTGGAGCCAAAACAGTGAAAAATGACGAAAAAGGGTATTTTGGTAATTTGGCCGCATCGCGACGCGCAATCCACTGGCGTCGCGACGTCTAAAGTGCACCGCAAGCTAACTTGCACCGGACACATGGACCAGTCAGAAGAAATTTTCTAAAATGCGCCGACCATGCTAACGTGCGTCTGACACGTGTCATTATTAGAACCGATCATGCTAAAATGCGCCTGGACACGTGTCGCGATTCTATGGTGCCGACACTCCTTATGACACGTGTCACCTTCTGAATGGACCGAATCATCTGCGAATCATCTTCCGCCACGTGTCAAGATGTCAATAGACCAATCTTACTGCGTGCCACGTGTCGAAATCCTATTGGGCCGACGAAATCCGCGTCAACAAGTCAAGCCGCGTGGACCAAGTCAACAAAGCCAGCGTCGCGACGCAAGAAGGAAGTTGGTGTCGCGACGCTGACCCGAAATTTTGCCTATAAATTGAGGCTTTCAGCACCTCATTTGGTGTGCTTTCCTTGGGATTTTTTCCCTGATTTCATATGAAGCATCTAGTTTTGTAAATTATTGTAATATTAAAATTATGTATTTTTATTTTTAGTTTTTATTACAGCTTTCTTTTTATTTACTTTTATGTTTTGTAGTTAAAATATCCGCTGGGGTAAAATGTGAAACATTTAATATAATTATCTAAGTAAATCTCACTTAATTATAATTTATAAATTATAATTCAACCGGATTAATTAATGTCAGACTTTATTACCGCCTATATGGTCGGTCTAAATATAAATTACTTTACAGCCTATATGGCTGATCTTTATGTGACAGATAATTACCGCCTATATGGCTGGTGTAATTGGACTAAATGGATTACCGCCTATATGGCTGGTTTTAAATGTTTAACATTATTAATTCCTGAGAAAGCAGAACATAAAATAATTTATATTTTATAATAAGTGAGATTCCTAGATAAGAAATATTAAATGTGGATCCTCTAACCCCCAACATTTTATTTTTATTCTAGGGAAGTGATGAAACACAATATCCATACTTAATAATTGATTTTCTTTTTATGGGTAATTCTTTAGATTGTTTATTGAGTCTTAAGCTTAATGCTTCTTGTTAATTGGCCATTAATAAGATTGATGTGGTAAACTTAAAATTAACTAGACATAGGGATTTTAGGTTTCAACCTTATATTCAATAGCCTACGATCTTCCTTGAGGATAGATAACCCTTTAATAGATTTGTTTACAGGATAGACATATACCAGTCGGGCGGGGGTAGCCATAATTGGAACTTAATCTTAATGAATCCAGGTAAGTTGGTTGACATAGACATATGGTTCAATTGAGTTATACTGGGTATTTGCATCTGACCATCAACATAGGCTTTTGCATATTTTCGTGTTCCAGGTTAGCAAACTAATTTATTACACATATATAAGAGAATCAATTCATCTTTATAATAATATTGTGTGGAGTCACGACCCTAGATCTTTGAGTCTTTTCTTTTATTTTCCTTAGTATTTTCTTTTGAGTCTGTTTTTATTTTAATTAGCAAATCCACATTCAACCAACCAAAAGCAATCAATTCCCTTCTCCCTATAATTGGATACCTGTAAATAAATAGTATCAATAATTAATAACAACAGTAGGAATTAAGTCCCCGTGAGATCGATATTTTTATACTACTTGAACGATATGTGCGCTTGCGTTATACGTGTGTGTTTACGCCGGTCAAGTTTTATGCGCCGTTGCCGGGGACTTATTTTTCTTGAGTTATTAATTTTGAAGTTAGCTAATTTATTTGTATCTAATTTTCTTTATTTTTATATGTAATTTTTATTTCTTTCTTTTGTTTTCAGGTGGTTGAAAAATGGAACATCATTGGGAGATTGAGAGATCACAAGCTTTATTAGAAGAAGATACACCCCAAATCTGGGAGCAACAGTCCGGTTTTCTGAGGCCTGTTGTCCAGCCCAACAACTATCACTGATTGTCAGAATCAAGCAATACTACATTTGCTCATCAGAACGAAATGGGGAGATATGTGATATGTGATGGTAACCACCCGAGCAATCAATGTATATACCTTTCAGAGTTGCAGAATTATTGGAATCATTCAAGGTACGAAGAACCATCATATTTTCCATCTTATCCACCATCCACCTACGATCTTCATCAACAATCAGAACCATCAGAAAAAGATAAGATGATTGGCATGCTCAAAGATTGGAACAAGAAATGAGACGAAAAGTTGGATGCAATGCTTGAAATATTCCAGAATAAATTTGAAAGTATTCAGAGACAATCAGCATTCATTCAGAGACTGACAGATCAAATGAGACAATTAACAGAAAACCAGAGCTACATACCTCAAGAAGCATTTTCAGACGAAACTAACGGAGCCTTCGAGTACCAAGCATTTCACGATGACACTTTAGCAGAGGAAGAGGCTGAGCAGTATCAGGAATCTGAGGTATCAGTTCAGAAACCCAAACCAGCGAAGTCTCGATTTGACTTTTATTATTCAGATTCCGACTCTGATGAAGAAGCTGAGTTGTTTGTACCAACTGCACCAACAACAATTGAGGATGGAACTATGTATCCTCAAAATAAAGATCTTGGAGCATCCATTGCATTGATGTTTGAAGAAGATCTACCTGAGCCAATCATTTCACTCAGATCAGCGGATGAAGACCTAAAATCTGAAATTTCTTTACATCCTCAGGGTGACACTTATGGAGCATACATTTCACAGATGACAAATGAAGAACTGAACGAGGAAATCCTAAAATACATCTGTGAAGAAAAGATGGAGCAAGAAACAGAGCAAATGGAGGAGCAATTGTCAGACCAAATTGAAGATCCAGAGCATTCAGGCGAAACATCACTGTTTTGGGGAGTACAATTTAGAGATATCACCCAGAAGCTTGATCGAATGGAACTTCCATTCAAAGTCAAGCACCATACGAGACCTCCTGATTTTCTTTCTTTCTTTTCAGGAACCACTGGAGCAATAAAGGTTAAAAGGTGGCACAAGCACTGAATGTGACAAAATTCTTTTTGCTACCTTACCGTTGGAAGAGACCCTTCAAAAGCAACACTCATGGGATTGTCTTTAATCGGACATCCAAAACGACGCTGAAACCTCCTTGATAGATAGATTTCAGTCACGTCTGGCTGAAGACGAAAAATTTAGCGCTAGCAGGGAGACAACCCATGTAATTTGTTTTAATTTCTATTTTCATTTTTTTTGTGTATACATGTTGTAGAATTATTTTTAATTTTGTGTTATTTTTGCAGGAAAAATAAAGACAGAATATTTTGGGACAAAGCAAGCCAGTGCAAGCGGGATTTTCACAAAATAAATTTGACAAAATCGCGGGGATATAAAGTTAATCCAGTAAAGACGGCCGAGCAAGAAGTCTACTCATGAGACGCATCTCAGAGGATTTATTCGTCGAAAGACTTGATTTTGCCAAAAAAAAAAAAATCCCGCGTCGTGAAGTGAAAACCTTGCGCGTCGCGACACCATAGCCTGAAACGCAAAACCCTAACCCTAAAAAATTGAGCGTCGCGACGCAAGACAAAATTTGACGTCGTGACACGCGTTCGGTAACAGGTCCAAAACCAGCAGCCACCACGCACAGATCTCACTCTTCTCACCTCCATCTTCTCGGCATTTCCTCTCAAAAGTCACCAAATCCAGCCAACTAAACACTGAAATCTTCATCCGAAATCATCAAAACGCACAAACAAGCTACAAACTCCCATCATCTCCCTCAATTTCACCCACTGCCGAACCATATAACCCACGGCCGAGACCCATTGATTTCTCCCACCGACGGCTAAGACCTTCACTGAGACCATCTCTCACGGTCGAAACCATCACACACGACCAAGACACCCACCGGCCGAGCTCAACCACCGACGGCCGAGACTTTCATCATTCGGTCCACTGCCAAGCACATAAGCCACGACCGAGACCCATCAACGTTAGATCCGGTTCTTCCAGCAACAAGATCACCATTTTCGGTCTGGTAAAATCGTTCTTGAACTCTTCATTATCTCTTGAATTTCTGAATTTACAAGGAGGATAACCGAAAATTGTGGGAATTTGTGGATACTTTGTGTGGTTAATTTTGTTAAAAATTGGATGCTATTGGATTTGAAACCATTGACAGTGAAGGGAAAGACCAAAAATTTGTGAAATTTGTTGTTGATTTGTGTGGTGAATTTGGATATTTGGAAGTGTGGAAAAGATAAACAAAAATTGATTGAATTTCGTAGAATTGGGTGTGAATTTGGAAAATCTTGAGTTTTAGAGGAGATTCTGTTGAAATTTTTACTAAAAAATGGTCAGATAGTGATCGTGGTAAAAAGAATAAATTGGACATAGATCTTAATAGGTATTTTTTCCTGTAAAATTTCAGCTAACCAGGTATTATCTTCAAAACTCTTCTTCTATTGTTTAAGATATTGGGGACAATGTCTCATTTAGGTTTGGGAGAGGGAATTAGTTGACCAGTATCTTGTTTTTAGTTGTGTGTTGTTTTTATTTTTAGTCCAATTTTTTTCGAAAAATACAAAAAAAATTGAAATTTTTTCAAAAATTACAAAAATATTTTGCGTTTTTGTTTTTATTTTGACTAAAAAGGTGAAATTGGTAAGAGATAGTTGAGTAAGGAGTTTTCACTCCTGAGACGTATCTCAAACCTATTTCGGAACAAGTTAATTTTTGTTTATTTCCTTTTGAATTATTTAATTTGTGAATTCTCCATAATACTGACTAAAATGGATCTTCATATGCTCAGTTGGCAGGTATTATCAACATGCATAAGTAACATACATACATGAGCTATAATCGAAAAGTTTGTAATATTCAGTGCTCTAGTTTAATTGGAGGAAGCATCTCAAAAAGCAATGGAGTAAAAAAAAAGTCTGAGATCCGAGTTATTAAATCTGTAAGGGCGTTTTAACATCTAGTGCCCTAAAGCCAACTGGTTTGGGAGTCACTGACCCAAAGCTCGCTACATGGATCAAGGATGTTGCAAAAATATATATATCTAAAGTCTGAGTAATTAAGTTCGTGTGGGTGTCTTAACACCTAGTGCCTTAAAGTCAACTGGTTTGGGAGCCACAGACCCAAAGCTCGTTACATAGACGAAAAATATTGTATATAAATAAAAAGAAATAAAAAAACAAAGAAAAAATCAGAAAAATTATTCAATTGCTACAAAAAGGTGTGAATTTTGATAAAACTTTAGGACAAAAATATTACTCTATTCTCAACTGCACTTATGACTGTTGTGGGAAAAAATGAGTTGATTAATATTTTGTTGACTGTGTATATGGAGAATGGTAAATATAACCGGAGAATTTACTTATTCAGTAATTTAGAAGAAACAAAACAACTGGTAACTTGGAGTAGAAGTTTCACCTGATTACTTCCTTATTCTCTTTTCGCTTGTCTTTTTGCTTTTGTGTGCATTAGTTTCACTACCTTTTTACTTTTGTAAAATGTTTATGGGTATCATTGCTGTAAACCCTCACGAGACTACAACTCGTCCACTAGGGACACATAGGAGTTTAAAGGCTTGTTGCATATGCTAAATGCAACCGTGATCCCTACGAAAGTGGCTTAGTTAATTTTATTTTTTTGTTATTTTATTTTGTGTTTTGCTCGAGGACTAGCAAAATGTTAGGTTTGGCGGTGTGATGAGTGGTATTTATATCATTATTTCCCACTCATTTAACCTAATATTTGGTATATTTTCTCGGGTTTTGTGAACATTTTGATGTGTTTTATTGTTATTTTATAGATAAATAAAGTTTGGGAAGCATTGGAAGCAATTTGGAGCCAAAACAGTGAAAAATGACGGAAAATGGTATTTTGGTAATTTGGCCGCGTCGGGACGCGCAATCCACTGGTGTCGCGACGTCTAAAGTGCGCCGTATGCTAACTTGTACCGGACACGTGGACCAGTCAGAAGAAATTTGCTAAAATGCGCTGGATGCTAACGTGCGCCGACCATGCTAACGTGCGTCTGACACATGTCATCATCAGAACCGATCATGCTAAAATGCGTCTGGACACGTGTCGCGATTCTATGGTGCCGACACTCCGCGTGACACGTGTCACCTTCTGAATGGACCGAATCATCGGCGAATCATCTTCCGCCACGTGTCAAGATGTCATTGGACCAATCTTACTGCGTGCCACGTGTCGAAATCTTATTGGGCCGACGAAATCCGCGTCAACAGTCAACAAGTTAAGCCGCGTAGACCAAGTCAACAAAGCCAGTGTCGCGACGCAAGAAGGAAGTTGGCGTCGCGACGCTGACCCGAAATTTTGCTTATAAATTGAGGCTTTCAGCACCTCATTTGGTGTGCTTTCCTTGGGATTTTTTCCTTGATTTCATAGGAAGCATCTAATTTGGTAAATTATTCTAATATTAAAATTATGTATTTTTATTTTTAGTTTTTATTACAGCTTTCTTTTTATTTACTTTTATGTTTTGTAGTTAAAATTTCCGCTGGGGTAAAATGTGAAACATTTAATATAATTATCTAGGTAAATCTAACTTAATTATAATTTAACCGGATTAATTAATGTCAGACTTTATTACCGCCTATATGGTCGGTCTAAATATAATTACTTTACCGCATATATGGCTGGTCTTTATGTGACAGATAATTACCGCCTATATGGCTGGTGTAATTGGACTAAATGGATTACTGCCTATATGGCTGGTTTTAAATGTTTAACATTATTAATTCCTGAGAAAGCAGAACATAAAATAATTTATATTTTATTATAAATGAGATTCCTAGATAAGAAATATTAAATGTGGATCCTCTAACCCCTAGTATTTTATTTTTATTCCAGGGAAGTGATGAAACACAATATCCATACTTAATAATTGATTTTCTTTTTATGGGTAATTCTTTAGATTGTTTATTGAGTCTTAAGCTTAATGCTTCTTGTTAATTGGCCATTAATAAGATTGATGTGGTAAACTTAAAATAAACTAGACATAGGGATTTTAGGTTTCAACCTTAGATTCAATAGCCCACGATCTTCCTTGAGGATAGATAACCCTTTAATAGATTTGTTTACAGGATAGACATATACCAGTCGGGCGGGGGTAGCCATAATTGGAACTTAATCTTAATGAATCCAGGTAAGTTGGTTGACATAGACATATGGTTCAATTGGGTTATACTGGGTATTTGCATCTGACCATCGACATAGGCTTTTGCATATTTTCGTGTTCCAGGTTAGCAAACTAATTTATTACACATATATAAGAGAATCAATTCATCTTTATAATAATATTGTGTGGAGTCACGACCCTAGATCTTTGAGTCTTTTCTTTTATTTTCCTTAGTATTTTCTTTTGAGTCTGTTTTTATTTTAATTAGCAAATCCACATTCAACCAACCAAAAGCAATCAATTCCTTTCTCCCTATAATTAGATACCTGTAAATAAATAGTATCAATAATTAATAACAACAGTAGGAATTAAGTCCTAATGGGATCGATATTTTTATACTACTTGAACGATACGTGCGCTTGCGTTATACGTGTGTGTTTCCGCCGGTCAATAATAGAGTTAGTTCATGACTAAAGATAATAACAATGAAAATAGGGTCATGAATCTAATAGAAATCATTAGAGTTTAAAGAAAGAAACTAGAAGATTAAACCCGAATTGAATCCATTCGTCTCATCTCGTCGCTCTTCAATCTTCCTCATTGGATCACTCTAAAATATGTGTTTAGAGCTCTTTGCTGTGCATTAGTCTCACGTTTAGGATTTTGGATGAGCTTCTATATTTATAGGGAAGTCTTGGAGTCCTTATGCGGGTAGAATACTGAAAACTAATTTTTCTGGGCTTCTGTCGTAGCGTCACGACGCCGGAATTTACGTCGCAGCACCAAATCCTCGGGAAATTTATGTGTGCCATCCTGTCTGCGCATCGCGATGCTACAATAGGCATCACGACGCTAGGCCAAATTTTCAGAATAGGTTTTTCTGCGTTTTCTGTTTTCCCGCGTGCTTCCGATGCTTTCGTAAGGTCCCAAAACAAGTCAATTTGCCCCAAAGTCCATGTCTCAATGCTTCATATCAATAAAACATTAAAGAAACTACAAAATACATTAAATGGCACAGAATCTAACAAAATAGTAAGCTAAGAATGCAGGAATAAGTGGGTATAAACCGCACTTATCAAACACTCCCGAACTTAAGATTTTGCTAGTCCCGAGCAAAAGACTAAATAAAAATTAAATAAAAATCAACAAACAAAAGTAAATAAATTAACTAGGCCACTTTCGTAGGGATCACGATTGCATTTAGCGTATGCAACAAGCCTTTAAACCTCTAGGCGGCCCGAGTGGACGAGTTATAGCCTCTTGAGGGGTTACAACGACAGTACCCACAAACGTAATTCACACACATGCAATCATGCAAAAATATAAAAGCAAACAAAATAAAATAGTCCTGATATTTGCACATAATATTGTCCTCAAAGAATGCCTACCAATGAAATCAAGGAACCTTCAAATTAGTCAATGCACTTAAATCCAAGTTCTTGAATAAATCATCTAAGCCAGACTCTTAGTGTGTGTGTGTGTGAAAAGGTCTATTCATAGCTCGACTCATAAGTAAGCCAACTAAATGATTTCATCTCAAAAATTGAGATCTGATGGGCCAAACCAACCTAGATATTTCAAAAGTGCTCTGTATTTGCCTTTTCTGTGCTCAGTATGGTACAATTTTTTTTTTCTCATTTTTCATTTTTTTCAACACACCTACCCTTTAAGGTAGCATTTCTCCTCATAGTGGTCCTAACACTAGCTTCACGCTTATCGGTTATAGGTGGTTTAACTTATTTTTCATTTTTTTCTCTTGCTTTCATTTTTTTTCAATCAAATTTTTTCTTTTATTTTAACCATACCATACATCATAACACTAGCAATTCGAGATAGACATCTAAGCAAACGATCATTCATCGACAAGTCACTTTGTCAATTACTTAGGTTCTGATTGCTAAAAACCTATTGTTAAGTGCTTACGAGTCTAACCTAGATCACCTACTCAAGGCATCATATAAAAGTAAATTGGGAACTTATCGTTTATAAGATTTAATCTAAAGTAAACAAAACTCATCATTAGACTTATTCTTTACTACGTAGGACTTAAAAAATATATTTATTAATATTAATATTAATATTATTATTATTATTTTAATAGCAGGAACTCTCACTACATGCACACACCCCCAAACTTAAAACTTGCATTGTCCTCAATGTAAGATAAACATAAAGAAACAAAAGTGAGGAACAACACTACCGTGCATGGAGTTGATCAGGTTCCTATTGGTCAGAATTTGGTTGCACGGGCTGTGTGGTTTGCGCTAACACCTGTATAAAAACACACATGCAAACTAATAAACTATCAAATAGCATACAATAAAATAAAACTAAAGTAAAGAAAAATAAAAGTAAAAATAAACAAAATGTAAGGGTTGTCTCCCCGCTAACGCTAAGTTTAACGTCTTCAGCCAGACGTAACCACCCAAGTGGTCATGGTGGCTTCAATGTAGCGGACCAAATAATCTCATTGGCTTTCTTCTTTGGTATTCGTGGTGATTAGGACATGAAAAAGAATTTTTGGCTGATTATGGCAATATTTCCATGGATGGTCCCCCAGGGTCTACTGATGGTTGAAACCTTTGACTACACATGTGATAAAATTGGCTTGATCACTTTTTGAGTTTCCCAGTGATCATCTTTAGGCGAGCATTGACTATTGATTTCCTCTTTTTACGGTACTTTGGAATCGATTTCAGTTCTGGCTGCGGAGAATCTTCTTTGTATGGCTCCACTTTGCTCTTTGGCTGCTTGACTATTGGTTCACCCTGCGTGTTGGCTTGAGTACATGGAGACGAGTCTAACACATGGTCATTGTCTACTGCAACTCCCTTCTTTATAGTGTCTGTCCTGCGACATTCTTCATCACCCTGAGGACTCAGCATGACTTTGAAAACACTAAAGGTGACTTCTTCGTTCTTCACTCGCATTATCAATTCACCTTTTCTGTTCATCAATGATTGCTCTGTCTGTTGCCAAGAAAGGTCTCCCAATGATGATTGAGATGTCATGATTCTCTTCCATATCAAGAAAAAGGAAGTCAGCAGGAAAGTAAAACTTATCCACTTTAACCAACACATCCTCTACGATTCCTCGTGGGTAGATGAGGGATTTGCCTGCTAGCTGCAATGTGACGGTGGTTGGCTTTGCCTCACCTATGCCCAACTGTTTGCAGATGGATAAGGGGTTGAGATTTATACTTGCACCTAAATCGCATAGTGCCTTACCAAAATATCGATTTCCAATAGTGCATGGTATGGTAAAGCTGTCAGGATCCTTCAGCTTTAGAGGAAGCTTCTTTTGTATGATAGCACTACACTCTTCTGTGAGTGCTATAGTTTTAAAATCTGCCAGTTTCCTCTTCTTAGACATCATCTTCTTCATAAAATTCACATAATTGGGCATTTGTTCCAAAGCATCATCGAATGGAATGTTGATATGGATCTTTTTAAAGATGTCTAGGAATTTAGAAAACTGAACATCCAATTTCTTCCTTTGAAAACGCTGAGGGTATGGCAAAGGTTTCTTCGGGATGGGAGGTGGCTTATACGGATGAGCTGTTGTACTGTTCTCTTCGTCTATTACTATTTCTTCCTGAATTTCCGCCTCTTTGTCTTGACTACATTGGTCCTGAGAAGTATCTTTAATATCTTTTCCGCTCCTGAGGGTTATGGCTTGACACTGCTCTTTAGGGTTGACCTCGGTATTGCTTGGAAACACCCATTTCTATTAATTGGCCATGAAAGACGCAAGCTGACCAATTTAAACTTCTAAGGACTTCATTGTTGCCCCTATATTTCCCATATGTGTTTCAATGTTGTTCAGCCTCGACTCATTTTTCTCAAACCTCTCTGAACTTTTAGCAACAAACATGCTCATGAGATCTTCTAATGATGGTTTCTGCTAAGCTCTTTGATTATTGAATCCAAGAGGAGGTTGCAATACATTCTCTGTGTTAGCATATGATAAGTTCAGATTATAATAGTTAGGCATATGATTGCCTCTATAGTTGTTGAAGTTCCGATTGTTCACATATTGGACTTGCTCATAACCTCTGTTAGGTAAGATCATTCTATTAGCAACAATAGCTTCAATAGATGGTTGGCCATGTTGATTGGTCAATATTGCTAGATGAGTCGTGAGGGATGACACTTGAGCTGTAAGTGCAACAATAGGATCCATCTCGTATATACCAGCCACCTTAGGCACAATAGTGCGTTCACTTGGCCATTGGAAATTGTTAATGGCCATCTCCTCCAGTAAATCATAGACATCTTCAGCAGATTTCTTGAACAGGGTTCCTCCAGTAGCTGCATCAACCATGGTTCTATTAGGACCATTTAACCCATTGTAGAATGACTGAATCTGAACCCAGTATTCGAAATTATGCTATGGGCATCTCCTGAGTAGATCTTCAAAGCGCTCTCATGCCTCATACAGGTTCTCGATCTCCAACTACTTAAAAATGCTAATTTATATTCTCAATTGGGCTGATTTAGCTGGTGGAAAGAACCTTGTAAGAAATATTGTAGCCATATCCTTCCATGTCATGATGCTCCATATCGGTATTGATTGCAGCCAACCTTTCGCTTTATCCCTTAAAGAGAATGGGAATAGGCGTAGCCTGATGGTCTCTTTAGTCATGTCATTCATCTTTATAGTATATGCCATCTCCAAGAACATCCTTAAGTGAACATTGGGATCCTCTACAGCTGAACCCCCAAACTGGTTCTTTTGCAAAATGTTGATCAATTCAGGTTTCAGCTTAAAGTTATTAGCATTGATTGAAGGGTGTGCAATCCCAGAGTAGTTATCATCAATGACTGGCTTAAAATGATCTCGGATTTCCACCTGGCGTGGGTTATTCTCTATATTTTCAGCCGCCATCACTTATTTTTCAATGTTGCTTTCTTTCCTTAGTCTCCTCGTTGTTCTTTCTATTTTAGGATCAATCAGAAGTGAGTCAAGACTTGTGGATCTTCGCATTCACTGAAGCACAGAAAGACAATAAAAAGTACTAAAACAAAAATAATAAATAATAACAAAAATAAAAATAAAAATCTAAATTAAAGCTAAGGTTATTTGGTAATAGTATTAATGTGAATTAAATTAACAATCCCCGGCAATGACGCCAAAAACTTGTTACGAGATTATCGTACCGCAAGTATACGGTGTCAAGTTTTAGTAAAAGATAAGTAAAGAGTGTCGAACCCATAGTGATTGTAATCAAACTCTCACTAAGTACTATAATTGATAAACTTAACTTTATTTAGAAACCAATTTAAAATAAACTAAATTAAGACTAAAAACTACATAAGCGAGAAATCTAAACGTTAAATTTAGAAAAGACCAAGATGAGATAGATTTTAGAGTTTGATTTCACCTAGTTATCCTTTATGTATTTGTCATGCCTTTCAATTCTTATTCAGTTGCATTGTTTATAAGCTAAGAACCCTAAATTTTTCTAATTCCCTCTCCCTAGTGCCAGTGAATATATTATCAATTACAGACTTCGATATCCCTATAAAAATCTAGTAATTAATAATTCATTACGTTCTGTGATTCTTTGTTAACGACTTCAAATGGATTATAGATTCTCCCGAACTCTACAAATCTCTTAGGTTATATTCTCTAGATCCTATTTAAAATCTCATCTCCCGAGTGATAGATTCTAAACATTCATCATCTTAATTTATGGCCAACAAACTAGAAGCATTAAACACAAGAGAATATAAATAAATTGAATCACAACTTTATAACAATTAAATTGGCAAATAATACATAGGTTCAAGAATAGGCTACATCATCCTCTGGAATAATAGAATTAGTTCATGACTAAAGATAATAGCAATGAAAATAGGGTCATGAAACTAATAGAAATTATTAGAGTTTAAAGAAATAAACTAGAAGATTAAACCCGAATCGAATCTCTTCGTCTTCGGACGTCACCTTCTTCGTCTCCTCTCGTCGCTATTCAATCTTCCTCATTGTATCTCTCTAAAATATTTGTTTAGAGCTCTTCGTTGTGTATTAGTCTCCCCCTTAGGGTTTGGACGAGCTTCTATATTTATAAGGAAGTCTTGGAGTCCTTATGCGTTGTTTCTGGGCTTCTGTCGCAGCGTCGCGACGCCGGAATTTACGTCGCAGCGCCAAATCCTCAGGAAATCTGTATCTGCCATTTGTCTAGGCGTCACGACGCGAGGCCAAATTTTCAGAATAGGTTTTTCTACGTTTTCTTTTTTCTCGCGTGCTTCCGATGCATCTGTAAGGTCCCAAAACAAGTCCATTTACCCCAATATCCATGTCTCAATGCTTCCTATCAATAAAACATAAAAGAAACTAAAAAATACATTAAATGACACAGAATCTAACAAAATAGTAAGTAAGAATGCAATAATAAGTGGGTATAAACCGCACTTATCACATACCGGTCTCAGAACTGCATAACGACTATAAACATCTGGTTTTATGTAAAATATATAAATTGACCATTTTTCTCACATGTAATACATCTCTTGCACATATATTCATCCTTTAATCATGTCAAAACATTCTTGAGAGTTTATAAATATCTTCAAATCATTTTCTCTCCAAAATCAAATTTATAAAGCTCATTGTTTACATCTTCATATTTAATTAGTGAGCTTATTTTTTCATTTTGTAATACACTCACATTCAAATCTTTATAATCTTTTGTGAGTTTCCAAATAGAAAAAAGAGTTTTTAAAATCTTCGGTATCTTACACTTTCTACATTTGAAAAAAAAACTCATATTTCATCTTTATATTCATATTAGTGAGCGTTAATAGATTTGGGTTAAGATACTCACATCTAAATCTTTGTAATATTTTATGAATACCCAAATTATTATTGTAAAATTTTCTTTATCAAACACTTGTGTGTGAAATTCCGTTGTGTGAGTGGTGAGTACTCTCAATGGAAGAATTGTTGTAAAAGGTTTGGGAAGCTTTGGAAGAAAATCCGAAGGGTTTGGGAGTGAGCCGGGAAAAATCTCGTAGTAAAATGTGGAATCATTTTACGTAGTGGAAAGCTTCAAGCGTGTCTTGGAATAGTGGACGTAGACAAGGAGTTGGCCCAACCACTATAAATTCGCTGTCAATTTCTCTATCCATATCTTATTTATTTGTTATAAGTTTTATATTATTCTTCCATATCATATGTTAAACTTGACATTGTTAAAATTAATATTGTTAATCACTTTTTGGACAATTAAAATCGGTATTTTATTTATTATTCATTATTGAATATAGTAATTGTGGAAATTGAATTCTAAGTATAATCGTTAAAGCTACTAACTAAGTAGCTTAATATTGAAAAAAAAAATTAATTCCGTATTATTTTTGAAGTACCTAATTCACCATCTTTTAAGTATAATTGTTACTTGATAATACTTGTGGGTAATTTCAAATCCTTTAAGTTCATAGGCATGGAGCTCTATATGTAACAGGATATGTGAGTTTAGTTTTGATGTTATGCTAATGGTATATTTTGGAATAATGAAAACCCAGTGGGCTATTTTTAGCCCAAATTCTTTCACTATTTTCCTTGTTCACTGCCTGGCTTACATAATATATGTGGTATGTGGATACGGTGGATTTTGCTAATATATCCCTTGCACCCATACCATTAAATTTTAAAAGAGTGCATTTGGATTTTTTTTTTTTTTTTTTTTTTTTTTTGTGTGTGTTTAATTTTTTATTATTTTTATCATGCGTGTATGGTAATAAACTGTTAAGATTCAATTTTTTTATGAAATTTTATATAATAAATACCAATTACAATTGTATAAAAAATCAATACAAAACTCAATTTAGCACCGAATTCTTAACTGTTACAAACATAATATTTCTATTGGTAAAAATCAAAATTTCCATTGATAATTCGTCAATAAAAAATGGCGCAATAAATTGATGTTACCTTTAGTGACTGGAAAATTATATCATTATATCACGTCATTAATGTTGGTGCCATAAATAGGCACCACATTTAGCGATAGATTTCTCTATCATTAATTATCGATGAAATTAGATTTTTCCATCGGTAATTACCAATGAAATTTCTATCGATATTCCATTATTATTTTTTAATGACAAATTTTTGAATTTTCATTGATAATTATTCACAAAAGATTTTCCATTGGTAATTTTAACAAATTCTAATAGTGATTATATCAGTATTAGTTAGTGAATTACTATAATAATTTTGTCTATAATTTATGCACCGTTTGATAGAGAGTATTGATTGAGAGTATAAGCTAATTTAGAAGCTCACCAAACTCTCTACAAAACGTTACATTAATGTTAAAATTTCAGTGACTAGTAAGGTAGTAGAAGACGACTTGGGAAATAACTTGTTTGTTTGGGTATTGTAGATTATTGGGAAAAGAGGGTGGCTTTACGTTTTCCTAATCATATGCCTTAGAAAGTGATGACAAAGAGATGAATATGTTTCTCCATGATTCTAACTATCAGCCTTTTGTATAATTTTATTATTATTATTATTATTATTATTATTATTATTATTATTATTATTATTTTTTGTTTTTATTCATAACTCCACCTCCACCTCCACCTCCACTTCCACTTATTAAAGGAAACCCCCAGGGCCCCAGACGATCTCAGTCCTTTCATGTCCCTTTACTTTTTTTGTTTTTTTTGTACCATTCTTCTCTTTATCATATTAAATGAATCATATTAAACCAAATTAAATCAAAACCCAACAAAAGTCTTTTCCCATAAAATGATTGATTACATGAATTTTTTACGTTAATATACTCTATCTAAAATTATTGTCTCATGAAGTTCAAGGATAGTTTTAAATTCTAGGGGCCTTAAACTAATTTTTAATTAAAGTATGTAATTCTCTATCGATAAAAAAAAAGATTTTAATTAAAGTATTCAAAAAATTATTGTCTCATGATTTTTTGAAGTGAGGTAGTAGGTCTTAGGAGACAACTCTCAATTGAAAATATAAAGATGTTCTGTCCCATCGAGATCCCTTAACTAGGAGATAGTATATCATGTTTCGGGTGTATATGTCATCTCTTTCACAGTAGTTGAGTTCCACACAGTTGTGGGGCCCAGCTGTTGTGAAAGAGATGACATATACACCCGAAACATAATATAATTTTTACTTAACTAGTCGGTCCCATTTTGGGCGAATAACCGTCAAGGACAATATCTTGCTATTAGACTGGACCCAAGCTCACCCCTAATATATTAAAGGGAACAATATATTACTAGTCAGTCCGCTAGGTTATGAAGTTGCATGATTAAGTGGTTGAATTTAAGAGAGTCATTTTTTCGGTATGTTCTCTAAAGAAGTAGCTAGGGTTTCTTAACTTTTAATATTACCTTTTTGGTTTCTTTAGTTACATGATATAGATAAAAGTAAGAAGAAAGAAGAGTCAAATATTCTAATGCAAATCTAGTTTTTATTATTTTATTTTAAAAAATATTTAAACCTCTTCCTTATATATTTTATATTTCATTATTAAAATGAAAAAAATCTGACTGTGTCTGATCGTCTATGTCACTTGCATAGAAACTTAGTTCACTTGGATCATTATTGATTAGACTTCAAAGAATATTAGAGTAAAGTCTATAGGTTAATAAAATCAAGCTCGAATATTATAATTACATGAAATTTTTATTCACTTATACCACTCGATAAAGAGTCGAATCTAAAATATATTTTATAAAATGTAGAAATTCGATCAAGTGAATTATCACTTATTGATAAATTTATTTATTAACCCCACAAAAAAGAACAGGAACAGAAACAATTGTTGCTTTAACGAGAGGAGAGAGTGAGGATTAAATATCGCATATCATTTTCAAAAGATGGACAGTCAGAGATGTGTGCTGGTTGAATGATCTTATTCCTTACAAAGCTTTTTTTGATTGACATGATTGACCCGCCAAAAGATAAAGCACGGTTTTCTCAGTGGATAATTAGGTGGCAATAATATTTGCATGATTATATCATATCATATGAAAATCATTAAATATATTTCCAAAAAAATATTTAAATAATATAAATTCTAAGGGAAACTGGACCGTCCGGATCCACCCAACACTTCCAATGATTCGAGCGTACAAAATAATTTTTATTACTATGGTGGTTTTCCACCCCGAGAAAGGTTCAAATATCGAGGAGAGATATGATAGGTAGTGTACTTAGTCCAAACATGCATAATAGAGGCCTAAGGGCTCGGAAAAGCTGATGGAGTTTGACAGAAGGATGTGGCCTTATTGTATAAAAAGAGTTCATGCAATGACTGAGTGTGTTGATGATGAAGCAGGTTGGTGTGATGACCTGAACTACAAAAGAAGTGCTGGATTTGGTTTTATATGAGGATTTGCGAAAATCAACCCGACCTAATTAAGAAAGCTAGAGGAAGCTTTAACAAGTATAATCTGTCTCGGCATGCCGACCAGAGGAACGAAGATGGGATCACATGTTGACCTGTATTGGAGTCATATGACATATGTCCCACTTGGAAGTTTGTGTTGGAGTTGGTGCTTGGATCGCCAATCCGGATTATGTATTGTACATTTTATTATTTATTAGTAAAATAACTATATTTTCATTTCATACCTTATTAATGGTAATGTCCTTATGCATATTAGATTGATGTATAAATATGCTAAGAATGACATCGATCTTATCATAGTCTTGTAGTAATACGTGACATTAGGTGGTTGGAAATTGGGATAAGTATTACTATATAAACTATTCTTAAAGTAAATATTCATAGTCGTTGGTTTTGGAATACGGTCGAATTCCTATAACCTAGAAGACTAGCATATGTCGTATATTAGAATTGGAGTTCCAATGGTTTAACCTGATGTACCATGAGCATTGGAAGCTCGTATAGACGTGTGGGTATTGGTTGGACCGAATACTGAATGATTCACAGGTGATTCCTAATAGTTGGAAGTACACACCATCGTCAATAGGAATCTCCTCGAGTCGAGTAGCATATGTGATCCTTTGACTATAGAATAACATTGATTTTGTGTGAGATCATCCACACTTTGATGTCATGTATGTTAGAAACTTTTCATGGTCTGACCTCTAGATTTTTGTTGGGTGTGGACCGATGCACTCGTTAATAAAGTGTGTATCAAGATAGAATTAGTCGGCCCGTATGTGTATCATAAGGGGTTTAGATATCCATTTAAGTAAGTTACGATTCTTTAAGACTTTGGCCAAAGCCGATCACCTAGGGTGGATCGCATCAATTGTAAAAAGTCATGGACATGTTGACAAAAGATGTGTGTCTCGGAAACTTGACGGTGTATTCTATGTTTCCTAAGCAGAAATCGGATAGCCTACGACAGAGGTATTGTTAAACATATGTGATGACCTTGACTTCTATAGTTCAGAAAGGTCGTCTGTATTCTTTGCGAATTTGGAGGTGGTCGAATTACGTACATATTAGCTAAGCTTATATGAAGAACGTGTATGAACTTATAGAGTTCCAATATGAAGTGTACTCGTTGAGCACTTGGGTAGCCGATTAATTTTGATAATATATAATATTCGATATTATAATTATCAACTAAGATAATAAGTGTTATTGAATAACCTTAATTATTTACTTTGACCTAATTGGATTAATTCAATAATTACACATGTAACTAATCCATTAATTATAATTTGTCTTGTTTTAATTGGATTAAATCAAAATGGTAGATAAAGGTGATTAGTCACACCTAATTATACATATTTGGACAAATTAGATTAAGCCCAAATAAAAGTTTATTAAAACTTTTATTAATTAAAAATTTTCTAAGTTTTGCTATAAATGGAAAGCTTGAGCAAGATTTTAATTAAACTTGTGAAAGCTAAATATAAGTAATTCTTGGAGAAATTAGCCTAAGTTAGAGAAGTGTTTAAAGAAGCTTGGAAGATCTCTACAACATTTCATCTAAGAGAAATCAAGATTGGATCTTGGAGTGAAGCTTGCTAGCATTGAAATCAAGATTAGATCTTGGAGTCAAGCTTGCAAACTTTGAAAGTTCTCCAACCATTTCAACAACGAGAATGAGATTTGATCTTTGCATCAACCTTACTAGATAAGTTTGAACTTCTCTTAAGCTATGTTCTTCATTAGTGAGTTTTCATTAGTAAGACATATAATGATGAATTATGTATTGGATGCATAATTACATTAGTTTAAAGTTGAAATAAGGCTAATGGATTGTGTTATGATGCTTTGGAAGTATAAACACAATATGTTTATAATTAGGTCAAAGATGTTCATGTTGGACATGGAACAATTAATAAGAGTTTGAAACTCTAGATTAAAGCTTAAAGATATGGCTACCATTCTAGAATCACTTAACCACCTTTGAGTGACCTTGAATTGGTTATAAGTCATTTCATTGTGGGATTCTAAATTGGTTTGTATTTTGATTAAAACAAATGCATATATGTATTTAGAATACATGTATGTTAGTTATATAACATGTGTTGTGGTTGATTTTGATGTTAAAATTGGCTTTAAGTTGTATTGAAATGATAGGAGAAAAATGAAAGTGTTTAGGATTGTTTTGAAGGTTGAAATTGCTCACTGCCTAGGTTAGCGTTGCGACACTGACCTTCCAACGTCGCGATAATGAGCATCAAAAATATGGGTGTCGCGACACCGGAACGTTGAACTCTCACACATTGCTCTCGTAGATTTAGGTATCTTGACTCCCAATCCTCTACGTCGCGACTCCGAGATTTGAGAGCTTATATAAATGGATAATGTCTCAGATTAAAGGGTTGGCTGGCTAATTCTGTATCTCATAATTTTTAGAGAGAAGTTGAGAGTTGAAGAGTTAGTGATAGAGAGAGAGAAAGCATGTCTGACCGGCGTAAACACACACGTATAACGCAAGCGCACGTATCGTTCAAGTAGTATAAAAATATCGATCCCACGAGGACTTAATTCCTACTGTTGTTATTAATTGTTGAATCTATTTATTTACAAATATCTAATTAAATGGAGAGAAGAGAATGATTGTTTGATTGGTTGAATGTGGTTTTACAAAATAAATAAATAAAAAGACAAAAGAAAATACTAAGGAAAATAACAAAAGACACAAAGATCTAGGGTCGTGAATCATTCTAATATCATTTAAAAGATGATGTGGTTATTTTATGTTGTGTAATAAATCAGTTTACTAACCTGGGACACTAAATTATGCAAAAGCCTCTGTCGATGGTCAGACGCAAATACCCAGTTTAACCCAATTGAACCATATGTCTATGTCAACCAAATTATATGGATTCATTAAGTTTAAGTTCCAATTATGGCTACCCCCGCCCGACAGGTATATTCATATCCTGTAAGGAAATATATTAAAGGGTATATATCCTCAATGAAGATCGTGAGCTATTAAGTCTAAGGCTGAAACCTAAAATCCCTATGTCTAGTTCATTTTAGATTTACCACATCAATCTATTGGTGATCAGACAACAAGAAGCATTAAGCTTAAGACTTAATAAGTAAACCTTTAAATTACCCAAACTATAAAATAACCCCTTATAAACCGGTGATATTAGAATTCATCACAACCTCAGATAACTAACACATGACTAGGGCTAGTAACAACTTAAAAGTAAAAGACATAAAGTAAAAATACCGAAAAGTAAAAGACATAAAGTAAAATTTAAAATAAAATAAAATAAAATGCTAAGGTAAAAGGAATTACTTTTACTACTACTAATTTAGATATCTCCTATAAAATAATATATAAACTTGTGATTCTTTCTCCAACCAGCCATATAGGCGGTAACCTGATTAAGTCAAATTAAGTCCAACCAGCCATAAAGGCGGAACAAAAATAAATTACCAACCGACCAATCTGGCGGTATCCTTTATTAGTCAGGTTTAAACCAGAGATTAAAATGAATTGCCAACCGACCAATCTGGCGGTATCCTTTTTAAGTCAATATTTTAAATAGTGAATATATTATTTTTAAGGGAGATTAATCTAAATAGTAACAGTAAAAGAATTACCTTTCACCCTGCTGGAGAAGTTACCTCCTCATGGTAAATAGTAAAAACTGCAAAAAGTAAAAAGTAAAAATTAAATTACTATTATTACAAAACGTAATTAAAATTATTTACAAAACTAAAAACTAAAAATAAAAAAAAAACTAAAAACTAAAGAATCTAGAGAGAGAAACTCTCTCTTTAGAAAGAATTGAAGAGAGAGGAAGGTGCCCTGAATTCTGAAATCTCGAGCTCAATTTATAGGCCTCGGTAGGATCCCGCATCGCGACGCCAGGTCCTCAGCGTCGCGACGCCAGATTTGTCGACGTGGCACGCTCTGGTTCGCTGGTTTGAAGATTCTGGATAAGCTGATAAGGTGACACGTGGCAGAGTGGTTGGGCTTCAATTATTGTGACACGTGGCGGCTTCTGATTGGTCACTGAGATTCTTATCCGCCACGTGTCAGATAAGGATTAGATACTCAATTATTGATGCTGACGTGGCGATGACGTGGCGGTGACTTGGCGACGACTTGGCGAAAGAGACTGTCGGCACCGTAGAATTGCGACACGTGTCACTTCCTGATTGGCTGATGATGACGTGGCAGTGAGGTGGCAATGTTGACTTGTTGACTTGCTGACGTGGCTGATGACATGGAATGACACGTGGAACACGTGGCGATGATGACTGTCGGCACCGTAGGATGCTGACACGTGGCACGGCGCATGTTAGCAGATCGGCTGTGATGGTGACACGTGGCACGACGCATTTTAGCAAAGTCAAACTTTTCTCAGATTCTGATTTGTGGACCCGGCGCACGTTAGCACTGTTCGGCGCATTTTAGACGTCGCGACGCGGAAGGTTTGGCGTCGCGACGCACTTAAGACCAAAATATCCCTGTTGACGTATTTTTGTCCGTTTTTGCCCCAAATTGCCTCCAATGCTTTCCAAACTTTATTTATCTACAAATAACACAAAACATATCAAAACGTTCACAAAACTCAAGAAACTATACAAAATATTAGGTCAAATGAGTGGGAAATAGTGATATAAATACCACTCATCAATGTCAGCACCCGATCATCTGAGAGATTTGTACTGGGCTTGTTGTAAGACCCTAGAGGCTTATTTTTTGTATTGTATCACCCTCCCTTAAACCCGGCCATGGTTCCAGTTAGAAATCGAAATTGAATTGGTAGGAACTGTTCGGTTTCGTTTCCAACCAATTTCGTTCCAAAACCGAACCGGCCGATTCTGATTCCAATTGATTTCGATTCCGAAATAGAAATCGAAACCAGATTTGTTTGATTAATTTAAGGTTCTACCCTAGCTAAACTGAATAGAACCGGACGGTTCTAACGGTTTGAACCGGATTCGTGCGGTTCCAATTGGAATCGTCGGGCCTCAGGCAGCAGAGAGTAACGGCTCCATGCTGCCTTAATTTTTATTTTTTTTGTAAAATTTAAACACTAAATTATCCTTAATAAAATTAATAAAACGGCTAGTTTTAGAGACAATTTAGGTTTCACAAAAAAAAATCATATACTTCATTTTTTCAACACACCAATTCTCTATTCTCTCAATTTCTTTAATTCTCTCATTCTCAATTCTCTCATCTTCAATTTCTCCTATTGATTTAATTTTACAATTCTTCAATATTAACAAAAATTGGCAAGCTCATCTGAGAACACTATGTCCAATGTGACAACTCAAGAGAGTGGCCAAAGTATCGATACACATAGAATAGAAATTAAGTCTCGATCTTTTGATATTATTAAAATTTATTTCATTTGGTCGAGGCCGAAAATGAAGGTCCAAGAGCAATATGCAACTATTGTGGTGTATCTTACAAATTTACTGGCGGCTATGGCAATATGAATAAGCACTTGGATAGTCATCATACCGCTAAAATTGGACTTGATACAACACAAACTCAAATGGGCAGGTAAGCCTCCTCTAGTAGAGGTACAAGTTATTTATATTTATTTAAATATTTAGATGTTAAAGATAGAGAAGAAATTACTAAAATTACTTGTATAACACATCCCTTTATGTTTTGGTGAAAAAAATTAATTTACTAATTATGTTTGAAATGCTTTAAATTTTGCTGTCTGTAAAATGCCTAGAAATAAAACAAAGCGACAAATTTTGAAATTATACAAGGATGATAAAATTATTTTAAATGAAATATTTAAAAAATTAAAGGTCATCTTTCTATTTGTTCCGATATTTGGATTAACCATTGACAAACACACTCATGCATGGGTGTGATTTGTCATCGAATTGATGCATCATTGAATATGGAAAAATGACTTATTGCATTTAGAATTTTTGATGAGCATCATATTGCACAAAATATTTATAGAATGATTAAAGTAATTTTGGTGAATATGGTTTATTCGGTAAAATTTTAATAATTGGTTTTGACAATGAATCTGTAAATATTACATCACTTAGAGATTTAAAAGAAATATGCCAACCAAATTTAGAGGTCGATTTTTTCATGTTCGTTGCACATGTCATGTGTTTGAGTTGGTGCTTGGAGCGCCAATTCGAATTTTATATTTCATTATTTATTTAAAAAAATAACTACGTTTTCATTTCAGACCTTATTAATGGTATTGTCATTATCCGTATTAGATTGATGTATAGTTATGCTAAGTATTACATTGACCTTAGAATAGTCTTGTAGTAATACTGGACACTAGGTGGTCTGACATTGGGATAAGTATTACTATTATAAACTATTCTTAAAGTAAATATTCATAGTAGTTGGTTTTGGAATACGGTCGAATTTCTATAACCTATAAGACATACACATGTCGTATATTGGGATTTGAGTTCCAATGGTTTAACCCGATGTAATATAAGCTTTGGAAGCTCGTATAGACATGTGAGTATTGGTTGGACCGAATACTGAATGACTCACAGGTGATTCCTAATTGTTGGAAGTACACACCACCGTCAATAGGAATCACCTGGAGTCGAGTAGCACATGTAATCCTTTGACTATAGGATATCATTGATTTTGTGTGAGATCTTCCACACTTTGACGCCATGTATGTCAGAAACCTTTCATGGGCTGGCCTCTAGATGTTCATTGGGTGTAGACTGATACACTCAGTAATTAAGTGCGAAGTAAGATAGGATTTGTCAGCCCGTATGTATACCATAAGGGGTTTAGGTACCCATGTGAGTAAAGTCACGATTCTTAAAGCTTTGGCCAATGTCGATCACCTAGGGTGGATTGCATCAGTTATGAAGAATCGTGGACATATGAGATGTGCGTCTCAGAAACTTGACGGTATATTCTATGTTTCCTGAGCACAACTCGGATAGCCTAGACGAAGAGATTGTTAAACATATTTGATGACCTCGAATTGTATAGTTCAGAAAGGTCGTTCATGTTCTTCACGAATTCTGAGGTGGTCGAATTGCGTACATATTAGCTAGACTTATATGACGAATATGTCTGAACTTAGAGAGTCCAATATGAAGTGTACTCGTTGAGCACTTGGGTAGCCAATTAATTTTGATAAAAGATAATATTCTATATTATAATTATCAACTAAGATAATCAAGTGTTATCAGATAAAATTGATTATTTACTTTGACCTAATTGGATTAATTCAAAAATTACACAAGGGCTTGATTGTAAAATCATAATTATCTCTACCATTTGAGGATATTATGGTAATTATAAGTAATAATAGGTGGTTTTGGCTTGATTTAATTTGATTAAATCAAAGTGGAAAATATTTAACTAATCCATTTCCTAATCATTTTCTTGATTTAATTGGATTAAATCAAAGTGGTAGACAATGGGAATTAGTCACACCTAATTATACATATTTGGACAAATCAGATTAATCCCACATAAAAGTTGATTACAACTTTTATTAATTAAAAATTGCCTTAGTTTTTTTATAAATAACAAGCTTTAGAATGTTATAATTCTGCAAAGCAAACGCTTGAGAAAGCTAAATACAAACAAGTATTAGAGAAATCAGCCTAAGTTAGAGAAATGTTTAGAGAATCTTTGTGAGGTCTCTACAATATTTCATATAAGAGAAATCAAGATTGGATCTTGGGGTGAAGCTTACTAGCATTGGAATCAAGATTGGATCTTTGAGTCAAGCTTGCTAATCCTTGGAAGTTCTCCAAATATTTTAACAAAGGGAAGTATATTAGATCTTTGAATCAAACTTGCTAGGTAAGTTTGATCTTCTCTAAAAGCCAAATTTTTCATTAGTGAGCCATATAGTGTTGAATTATGTATTAGATACATAATGTTGAAATTAGGCTAATTAATTGTGTTATGATTCTTTTGGAAGTATAAACATAATATGCTTGTTATTGGGTCAAAATATTTATTTTAGACGTAAACATAAAATTATAGTTTGAAACTCTAGATTAAAGCTTAGAGGTATGGCTACCATTCTAGAATCACTTGACCACATTTGGGTGACCTAAAATTGTTCACGAGTCACTTCATTGTGGGATTCTAATTTGGTTTATGTTTTGGATTCAAAATTTAAGCAAGTGCGTATTTAAAATAAATTTATATTTTTGTAAAAATATCTGATATTTTAAGAAATTTGATTTTTGTTCTATAACATGGGTTGATGTTGATTTTGTTGTTAAAAATTAATTTTGGATGTGTTTAGGAAATATTGGAAGAAATTAGAGATATACCATAATTCATTTATCTCTCTGGAAAGAGAGCTGAAGGAAATGAAATAAACAAATTAAAAATATATATATATGTCAGCTTCAGCGCGCAGTGCAAGTACGGTGCGTGCACGCACTGTAGCGCACATTACGCGTGCGCACTGTAGCGACTACGTCACATGTTGATTTTGTTTTATCTCGTTCTTGAGCTTCCGGACTCCGATTCAGCCCCGATTGTTTCCTATACACTTGTAATGGAATATAGTATTTCATTAAATGTTTTAAAATCACACATAATTATACATATTTGGACAAATTTGATTAAGCCCACATAAAAGTTGATTACAACTTTTATTAATGAAAAATTACCTAAGTTTTGTTATAAATAACAAGTTTTAGGGATGTTTTAATTATGCAAACCGAAAGCTTGAGAAATCTAAATAGAAACAGGTATTAGAGAAATCAGCCTAAGTTAGAGAAATGTTTAGTGAAGTTTTGTGAGGTCTCTATAATATTTCATATAGGAGAAATCAAGATTGGATCTTGGGGTGATGCTTGCTAGCATTGGAATCAAGATTGGATCTTGGAGTCAAGCTTGCTATTCCTTGAAAGTTCTCTAAACATTTCAACAAAGAGAAATAGATTGGATCTTTGAATCAACCTTGCTAAGTAAGTTTGATCTTCTCTAAAAGCTATATTTTTCATTAGTGATACATATAATGTTGAATTATGTATTAGATACATAATGTTGAAATTAGGCTAATTAATTATGTTATGATGCTTTGGAAGTATAAACACAATATACTTGTAATTGGGTCAAAATATTTATGTTAGACATAAACATAAAATTAGAGTTTGGAACTCTATATTAAAGCTTAGAGGTATGGATACCATTATAGAATCATTTGAATACGTTTGGGCGACCTAGAATTGTTCACGAGTCACTTCATTGTGGGATTCTAATTTGGTTTGTGTTTTGGATTCAAAATTTACGTAAGTGCGTATTTAGAATACATTTATATTTTTGTAAAAATATTTGATATTTTGAAAATTTTGATTTTTATTCTATAATATGTGTTGAGGTTGGTTTTGATGTTAAAAATAAATTTTGGATATTTTTGAAGTGTTTAGGGAAGACCGAAAGAAATTAGGGTAATAGACCTTAATTCCTTCAGCTCTCTGCAAAGAGAGCTGAAGGAAATGAAATAAACAAATTAAAAAAATAAAAAATAAAAATATGTCACCTTCAGCGCGTAGTGCGCGTACAGTGCGCTGATTTTATTTTCTCTCGTTTTTGAGCTTCTGGACTCTGATTCAGCCCCGGTGTTTTCCTATACACTCATGTTTTTTTTGAATCTATGCCATAGTAATTTTAATTTAATTATGCATAAGTCATATTGGATATATATTGCATGTTTTAAATTAAAATTTTGACCTAATTAAATTAATGACTTGATTGTCATAAATCTCATGTAATTAGGTGATTACTTTATTTAAGTAATAACATTAGTAATGTTGGAGCATTACTGGAAGGTCCGTCTTGTCAATACGGAGATGAATGAGTTCTTAGTACTTATATCCAATATCGTCATTAGTGTGATGGTATAAGTACTCGAAACTTAGGTCATTCCGGTAAAATATTTGATGTAGCGTGATGGGTTAACGTAGTCGCCCAATATCATCATTAGTGTGAGGGTGTATATACGAAGGTCATTAGTGCACATTGACAAATATACACCTAGAACACATCTTAATCCAATATCATTTTTAGTGTGAGGATAAGAAACAGGTTAGGACCAACTAAGAGTCATATGAATGTGATTGACCTTGGAGGTCTACCTAATGAGTTTATAAAGGCCAATACCATTATTATTGTGAGGCTGGAGTAAATGTCACGGGATTCACTTCTCGCTTTGAAATTTTGATAGTCAAATTTCTATTTTTTCCGTTAAGGGAGATTACAGAATTACGTAAAATAGTGGGAGGGCACTAAAAGATTTAAAATTCTATAATCAATTAATGTTATTATTTTTGAAATGAAAAATATTATACTACTGTTTAAAATATTATCTTGTAGATGGTTGCCACTAATCCATTTATGAGACTTTTGGATACCAATAAGCTTAAAGGAGCCGAGAACTATTTCAATTGGGAAATGAACATATGTCTTGTCTTGGAGTTTGAAAAGTTGACTTATCTCACTGTCAATCAACTGCCTATTGAAATCGATCCTGACTCCACTCCAGAAGAGCGAGAAAAATTTTAATAGATGGAATGATGATAACCTGAAGGTGAAATCCTACATCTTGGGATCGATAGTTCCAGATTTGCTGAGACAATACATAAAGGTACCAGATGCTTGGAGCATTATGTGAATACTTAAAGAGTTGTTCGATGCAAATCAAGAGATCAAAATTTATCGGAGGTCTAAGAAATTATTCCATGCTGAACTCAAGGATGGAAGAGCTGTCAGCATTCATGTTTTGACCATGATCGACCAGATCCGATATCTAGAACGACATGGCATTGTGATTGATGAATGACTGGCTGTTGTAATTTGATTTTGTCTTCTTTGTCAGGATCTTATGTTGGCTTTGTGTTAAACTTCCATATGTACTCGATGCAAGCAATCTATGAAGAACTTCATAACATGTTATTAACGGCGGAGCATGATATGAGAAAAGACAACCATATTTTGTACCTCCATGGTGGAGCTGGCTGTTCGAAGACTTCTGGGAAATCAAAGAAAATAAAGATGGGGAAGAAGAAGATTGCAAAGAAGAACTCCAAGAAGCGCGAAGGCGCAAAACCACAAATATCTCATGATCAATGTCTACATTGCAAGAAGTCTAGACACTGGAAGAAGGATTGTCCAGAGATGATAAGAAAAGTAGTACCATCAGGTACGCTTTATATTTTTCTAATTATTGACATCTCATTAGCCTTAGATGCAAAAAGTGGATGTGTGTTAGACATTAGTGTCCTACTCATATTTGCAACTCCCTGCAGTTAATGAGGGTAAAAAGAAGGTTGAATAAAGGGGGAGATCCAGCTTAGAGTTGGCAATGGCGATACATTGGATATTAAAACCATAGAAACGGTTGTTTTAGATCTCCTCAATGGTTGTAAATTAAATTTACAAGACTGTTATTATGTACCCTCACATATCAGACAAATAATATCACTACCAATATTAGATAAAGAATGATATAAAATAAACAGTAAAGATGAAACCTTATGTTTATATGATAAAGATAATTTATTGAAATGTGAATGTTGCTTTTGAAATGGTCATTATGTTTTAGAAACATATAGAAATGTCTTTAATGTAGAGAAAAAATACAAGTAGAAAACCTGAACTAAATAATACTGAAAGATTGGGCCACATAGGTGTTAGACGTCTATCCAAATTGGTAAATGATGGTTTGATTGAAAATCTTACCTTAGATCCTTATCCGATTTGTAAGTCATGTATCCAAGGAAAGATGACAAATGACTCATTTCAAGGTGTTGGACACCGTGGTGGAGATTTATTGGAACTAATACACAACGATGTGTGTGGTTCATTAAATCATGATGCTCATGATGGTTCAACATACTTCGTGACTTTCACGGATGATAAGTCTAAATATGGATATGTCTATCTGATGAAACATAGTCGGAAATATTTGACAAGTTCAAAATATTCCGAAATGAAGTAGAAAACAAAACCAGTAAATTCATCAAGTGCCTTAGATCAAATCGAGGCGGTAAATACATGAGTGAAGAATTCAGAAGTTATTTAATGGAGAATAGAATTCTCGCCCAATATAGCCCACCAGGAACACCTCAACACAATGGAGTGTCTCAGCATAGAAATCATATTTTATTAGATATGGTGTGATCCATGATGAGCTATACAGATATTCCTTTTTACATTTGGGGTTATACTTACTAATCGCTGCCCACACACTTAGTATGGTTCCATCAAAAGCTATTTCTACAAATCTCTATCAGATATGGTTTGTTAGAAATCCAAGTCTTAGATATTTAAAGATTTGGGGTTGTCCTGCATATGTTAGAATCGGGCAGCGGGATAAACTAGCACCCAGAGGGTATAAATATAGGTTCATTTTGTTGGACAGTTATGACCCATAGCGTCACTATTTGTACAGATCATGGTGTTGTTGTACAAATTAACTATGTGACAAAGGAAATTGCTATTTTATCATTTGTGATTAGATCACCAAGATGTATAAATGATGAAAGGTCCTTATGATTAGTTCCTGGTGTTGGACAATTATGACCCATAGCGTCACTATTTGTACAGATCATGGTGTTGTTGTACAAATTAACTATGTGACAAAGGAGATTGCACTCTTATCATTTGTGATTAGATCACCTAGATGTATAAATGATATGAGGTCCCTATGATTTGTTCCTGGATTGAGAATGATATGAGACAGTATCAGTCCACGAAGGATAAATCATTAAATATCCATAGTCAGAGTATTATCGAGATTGGACATCGATAAATACGTAAAAGACTAGTATTACACTTGTGTGCGTTGTGACGGCACAACGACATAGTTCTCATATATTTGGGTATAAGATACTTATGCAAGTGTAATAGGAGGTTGTGTTTTACCGGTGGTACGGGAAACAGCTTCGCTCTGGATAGACCCCCCTCAGAATTCCATTGGTAGTATGACTATGTGTCTATGGAAGTTCGAAATCAGGGTAGGCGTATTTGGTCTTAACCTGAGACTTGCACCGCTAATACTTGCGACAATCAATATACTTTGGTTGCGGTCATCCAGGGCTTTAACAGGTTCTGTGTACGCCAATGCTGGGTATATTGAGAATCGTAGTGTGTTGGGTGTGATGTCAAGACGGAAGTGTCACTCCAGTCATATGGAGATGATGGTCACGTAGGATACGGTACTAGTACTCTTAAGTACTGCAGTCATCGGGATAAAATGACAAGGTCAGGTTTATCCGATTTTAGAGACTAGTTACCAGACATCCGATATGTGCTTCGTACGGGGCAGACACAATTCCAGCCCCAGGCCTAGCACGTGATCATCTGATACTGGATCGAAATACGCAATACTACGTATACAACGCCTGATATAGATCCTTTATTCCTGTAAGGATATTTCTGGAGAATTGGGTAGGCATGTCATTTTGCTAGAAGCCAACCTTGTCTTGTAAATCGGTATAAACATAGTACGAGGTACTTACGTGTTCGGATAGTCCGACGACCGAATTTACTGCCAACATATTCGGGGATCTCATGGGTCGCTTCCCGAAGATTCACCGATGACGTATGACTCGCACTTTTATTAATATGGGATTAATTAGAAGAGAGAGAAAATTAATCAGGGATTAATTGCAGAGATATTTTATCTGGGATAAAATATCATTTAAAGAGAGAAAACGATTAATTTGGAATTAATTGAAAAATTAATATATTCGATATATTAAACGAAATTGGATTTTGACACGGAATTAAAATTAGATTTTAATTCGGGCGAACGAATTAATTTAGAATTAATTCGTTAGCGACTTGAATAGTGACTTCGCTAGGCGTAATCATTTAATTACGTCGCAACGGAAAATTCGTTAATTTGGAATTAGCGAACCCGAGCCCGGGATTATTTACGAGCGCATTCGCATTTCGAATTCGAGTGCGGCACGTAAGTCAAATCAAACGTCAAATCGCTAGTCACATCTAGCGTCACATCATTCGTCAATCAAGTGATGGATGTCTTTCACTTTGAGTGATTGACGCTAGTCACTATTCACTGAGTGATGGATTGTGAAGTGATGTGTGTGGTTGGTGGGATTAAGGCTTGACTTTTTAAAGTGATGAGTGGTATTTATATCACTATTTCCCACTCATTTAACCTAATATTTTGTATAGTTTCTTGAGTTTTGTGAATATTTTGATGTGTTTTGTGTTTTTTGCAGATAAATAAAGTTGGAAAAGCATTGGAAGCAATTTGGGCCCAAAACAGTGAAAATTGGATAAAAAGGAATTTCAGTAAATTGTCCGCGTCGCGACGCCAAGACATTACGCGTCGCGACGCCTAAAATACGCCGAACAGTGCTAACGTGCGCCGGGTCCACAAATCAGAATCTGAGAAAAGTTTGACTTTGCTAAAATGCGCCGTGACACATGTCACCATCACAGCCGATCTGATAACATGCGCCGTGCCACGTGTCAGCATCCTACGGTGCCGATAGTCATCATCGCCACGTGTGCCACGTGGCATCCTACGTGTCTCCATGTCATCAGCCACGTCAGCAAGTCAACAAGTCAACATTGCCACATGTCGTGCCACATCATCATCAGCCAATCAGGAAGTGCCACGTGTCGCAATCATGCGGTGCCGACAGTCTCTTTCTCACGTGTCGCCATGTCATCGCCACCTCACCGCCACGTCAGCATCAATCATTGAGTATCTAATCCTTATCTGACACGTGGCGGATAAGAATCTCAGCTACCAATCAGAAGCCGCAACGTGTCATAATAATTGAAGCCCAACCACCGCGCCACGTGTCACCTTATCAGCTTATCCAGAATCTTCAAACCGGCGAACCAGAGAATGCCACGTCGACAAAAATCTGGCGTAGCGACGCTAAGGGTCCTTGCGTCGCGACGCTGGAAGCCTACCGAGGCCTAAATTGAGCTCGAGATTTCAGAATTCAAGGCCACCACTCTCTCTTATATTCTTTCTAAAGAGAGAGTTTCTCTCTCTAGATTCTTTTAGTTCTTAGTTTTTTTAGTTTTTAATTTTTAGTTTTGTAAATAATTTTAATTACGTTTTGTAATAATAGTAATTTACTTTTTACTTTTTACATTTTACTATTTACCATGAGAAGGTAACTTCCCCAACTAGGGTGAAAGGTAATTTTTTACTGTTACTATTTAGATTAATCTCCCTAAAAAAATATATATTCACTATTTAAAATATTGACTTAAAAAGGATACCGCCAGATTGGTCGGTTGGTAATTCATTTTAATCTGGTTTAAACCTGACTAATAAAGGATACCGCCAGATTGGTCGGTTGGTAATTTAATTTTGGTTCCGCCTTTATGGCTGGTTGGACTTAATTTGACTTAATCAGGATACCGCCTATATGGTCGGTTGGTAATATTATCATAAGTTTATATATTATTTTATGGGAGATATCTAAATTAGTAGTAGTAAAAGTAATTCCTTTTACCTTAGCATTTTATTTTATTTTACTTTTCAGTTTTACTTTATGTCTTTTACTTTTCAGTATTTTACTTTATGTCTTTTACTTTTTAAGTTGTTACTAGCCCTAGTTATGTGTTAGTTATCTGGGGTTGTGATGAATTCTAATATCACTGGTTTATAAGGGGTTATTTTATAGTTTGGGTAATTTAAAGGTTTACTTATTAAGTCTTAAGCTTAATGCTTCTTGTTGTCTGATCACCAATAAGATTGATGTGGTAAATCTAAAATGAACTAGACATAGGGATTTTAGGTTTCAGCCTTAGACTTAATAGCCCACGATCTTCCTTGAGGATAGATAACCCTTTAATAGATTTCCTTACAGGATAGGAATATACCTGTCGGGCGGGGGTAGCCATAATTGGAACTTAAACTTAATGAATCCAGATAATTTGGTTGACATAGACATATGGTTCAATTGGGTTAAACTGGGTATTTGCGTCTGACCATCGACAGAGGCTTTTGCATAATTTAGTGTTCCAGGTTAGTAAACTGATTTATTACACAAACATAAAATAATCACTTTATCTTTTAATAGATATTAGAAGGATTCACAACCCTAGATCTTTGTGTCTTGTTATTTTCCTTAGTATTTTCTTTTGTCTTTTATTTATTTATTTATTTTGTAAAACCACTTTCAACCAATCAAACAATCATTCTCTTCACCCTCAATTAGATATTTGTAAATAAATAGATTCAATAATTAATAAACAAGTAGGAATTAAGTCCTCGTGGGATCGATATTTTTATACTACTTGAACGATACGTGCGCTTGCGTTATACGTGTGTGTTTACGCCGGTCAAGTTTTTGGCGCCGTTGCCGGGGACTTATTTTTATTGAGTTATTAATTTTGAAGCTATCTAATTTACTTATATCTAATTTTCTTTATTTTTATCTGTAATTTTTATCCCTTTCTTTTGTTTTCAGGTGATTGAAAAATAGAACATTATTGGGAGATTGAAATATCACGAGCTTTACTAGAAGATACACCCCAAATCTGGGAGAAACAGTCCGGTTTTCTGAGGCCTGTTGTCCAGCCCAACAATTATCACTGGATGCCAGAACCAAGCAATACCACATTTGCTCAACAGAACGCAATGGGAAGATGTGTGACATATATAATGGTAACCACCCTAGAGATTACTGCAAATACAACTACCATCCAGGGTGGCAGAGCTATCAAGATCCTTCATGGTTATAACGAGCCATCACATTCACAGAACCACATTTCCATCTTATCCACCACCCACCTACATGATCTTCATCAACAATCAGAACCATCAGAGGAAGATCATTTGCTAAACATGCTTGAAGATATGTTCAAGAAATGAAAAGAAAAGTTGGATACAATGCTTGAAACAAGTCAGAATCAATTTGAAAGTATTCAGAGACAATCAGAATTCATTCAGAGGATGACAGATCAAATGAGACAATTCACAGAAAACCAGAACTACATACCTCAAGAACCAGTTTCAGATGACACTGATGAAGCCTTCGAGTACCCAGAGATTCACAATGACACTTCAACAGAGGAGGAGGCTGAGCAGTATCAACAATCTGAGCTATCAGTTCAGGAGCCCGAACCGGCAAAGTCTCGATTTGATTTTTATTATTCTGATTCTGACGAGGATGAAGCTGATCTATTTGTACCAACTGCACCAACAACGGAGGATCAAACTTTCAATCCTCAAAATGAAGATCTTGGAGACTATTTTGCAATGATGTTTGAAGAAGATCTATCTGAACCATCCATTCCAGTCGTATCAGAGGATGAAAACCTAATGTCAGAAACATCTTTGCATCCTCAGGTTGACAATTTTGAAGCATGTATCTCACCGATAACAGATGAAAAACTGAATACAAGAATTTTACAATACATCTGTGAAGAAAAGGTGGAACTAGAAGCAGAGCAAATGGAGGAGCAAATGTCTGACCTTAATAAAGATCCAGAGCATTCAGGAGAAATATCGCTGTTTTGGGGAGTACAAATCAAAAATATCGCCCAGAAGCTTGACAGAATGGAACTCCATTCCAAGTCAAGCACCATATAAGACCTCCTGATTTTCTTTCTTTCTTTGCAGAGGAACCACTGGAACAACAAGGAGCAAAAAGGTGGCACGAGCACTGAATGGACAAAACTCTTTTTGCCACCTTACCGTTGGAAGAGACCCTTCAAAAGCAACGCTCACGTGATTGTTTTTGATCGGACATCTAAAACGACATTGAAACCTCCTTGACAGATGAATTTCAGTCACATCTGGCTGAAGACGAAAAATTTAGCGCTAGCAGGGAGGCAACCAATGCAATTTGTTGTAATTTCTGTTTTATATTTTGTGTATACATGTTGTAGAATTTTTTTAATTTTGTGTATTATTTTTGTAGGGAAAAACACAAACGAAGCATTTTAAGACAGAAGGAATTGTGTTTGGCAATCAGGAAGAAAAGAGCTAATTCATTTTTGATGGCTGAGTAAAGAATGAAATCTTAAGACGCATCCTAATGGATTTATATACCAAACAAGTGGCGTATTGCGTACACAATTCTGTTGCCTTAATTATTGCTTTGATTCGCTTTTCTGTTGTAATTATCTTTATTTTCGTAGACAGGATCCAGACTTTTTGACCTTTCACGATTTGTTTTATTGTTTAGCTAACAATCGTCATCTGGAAGATATTAGTGCTATTATTACTCACCCTTTTTCAGGTACTATAAATTCAGCCCGTCATTACACTTTTGAAGGTATCCTGATTTGAAAAAGAAATACATAAAAAAATGGAAGCCACTTCAAGAAGACGAATTGAGAACATTTGTGTCTTTTGCGGTACTAGTGTTGGTACTAAGCCACAATACGTAGAAGCATCACATGAATTGGGTCGAGTCTTAGCTGCAAGGAATATGCACTTAATATATGGCGGAGGCAATCTCGGACTTATGGGGATCGTTTCAAAGGCTGTACAGGAGGGAGGCAGTCATGTTTTGGAATCATCCCAAAACCCTTGGCAGAGGCAAATCTTATTGAACCATCAAACGGAGAGGAACTGATCGTACCAGGAATGTCTGAACGACTAGTGGAAATGATTAACCGTGCTGATGCTTTTATTGCTTTGCTAGGTGGCTTAGGTACATTGGAGGAAATTTTTATTGTGTTATCTTGGGCGAACCTGAACATACACCAGAAACCAATTGGACTGCTCAACGTTGATGGATTTTATGATTTTCTTTGTGTGTTTCTTGATGATGCTCGGAGAAATGGGTTCGTGTCAAAACCTTTAAAAGAACTCCTCTTTACTGCCAGAACTGCTCCGGATCTAATAGACCAACTCATAGCCTATGAACCACGAGTTGACCCTATCCTTTCAAAGATATTGGTCTGAGGACGATCGTGGTAAGATGCGTAGGATTAATCTGGATCTTAACCTTTAATTTCCTGTAGAATTTCAGCTAACCAGGTATTATTTTCTAAACTCTTCTTCTACTTTTTAAGACATTGGGGACAATGTCTCATTTAGGTTGGGGGAGGGAATTAGTTGATCAGTACCTTGTTTTTTAGTTTGTGTGCTGTTTTTATTTTTAGTCCAAAATTTTCGAAAAAAAAAAATTTGAAAATTTTCAAAAAAAAATTACAAAAATATTTTGTGTTTTTGTGTTTTTATTTTGACTAAAAAGGTGAAATTGGTAAGAGATAGCTGAGTAAGGAGTTTCCACTCCTGAGACGTATCTAAAACCATTTTTGAAACAAGTTAATTTTTGTTTATTTCATTTTGAATTATTTAATTTGTGAATTCTCCATAAAACGGACTAAAATGGATCTTCATATGCTCAGTTAACAGATATTATTAACATATATAGTAACATACGGACATGAGCTAAAATTGAAAAGTTTGTAATATTCAGTGCTCTAGTTTAATTGGAGGAAACATCTCAAAAATCAATGGAGTAAAAAAAAAAAAAAAAAACGTCTGAGATCCGAGTTATTAAGTCTGTAAGGGTGTTTTAACACCTAGTGCCCTAAAACCAACTGGTTGGGAATCACTGGCCCAAAGCTCGCTACATGGATCAAAGATGCTGCAAAAATATATATCTGAAATCTGAGTAATTAAGTCTGTAGGGGTGTCTTAACACCTGGTGCCCTAAAGCCAACTGGTTTGGGAGCCACCGACCCAACACTCGTTACATAGATGGAAGATATTGTATATAAAAAAAAAAATCAAAGAAAAAATCAGAAAAATCAGAAAAATTATTCTATTGCTACCAAAAGGTGTGAAATCTGATAGAACTTTAGGACAAAAATATTACTCTCTTATCAACTGCACTTATGACTGTTGTGGGCAAAAATAAGTTGTTTAATATTTTGTTGGCTATGTATATGGAGAATGGTAAAAATAATCGGAGAATTTACTTATTCGATAATTTAGAATAAAACAAAACAACTAGTAACTTGGAGTAGAAGTTTCACCTGATTAGTCACTAACATCTTTATTCTCTTTTCGCTTGTCTTTTTGCTTTTGTGTGCATTAGTTTTACTGCCTTTTTACTTTTGTAAAATGTTTGTGGGTATCATTGCTGTAAACCCTCACGAGACTACAACTCGTCCACTAGGGACACCTAGGGGTTTAAAGGCTTGTTGCATACGCTAAATGCAACCGTGATCCCTACGAAAGTGGCTTAGTTAATTTATTTATGTTATTTTACTCTATGTTTTGCTCGAGGACTAGCAAAATGTTAGGTTTGGGGGTGTGATGAGTGGTATTTATATCACTATTTCCCACTCATTTAACCTAATATTTTGTATAGTTTCTTGAGTTTTGTGAATATTTGATGTGTTTTGTGTTATTTTGCAGATAAATAAAGTTGGGAAAGCATTGGAAGCAATTTGGGGCCAAAACAGTGAAAATTGGATAAAAAGGACATTTCAGTAAATTGTCCGCGTCGCGACGCCAAGACCTTACGCGTCGCGACGCCTAAAATGCGCCAAATAGTGCTAACGTGCGCCGGGTCCACAAATCAGAATCTGAGAAAAGTTTGACTTTGCTAAAATGCGCCGTGACACGTGTCACCATCACAGCCGATCTGCTAACAAGCGCCGTGCCACGTGTCAGCATCCTACGGTGCCGACAGTCATCATCGCCACGTGTGCTACGTGTCTCCATGTCATCAGCCACGTCAGCAAGTCAACATTGCCACGTGTCGTGCCACATCATCATCAGCCAATCAGGAAGTGCCATGTGTCGCAATCATGAGGTGCCGACAGTCTCTTTCCCACGTGTCGCCACGTCATCGCCACCTCAGCGCCACGTCAGCATCAATCATTGAGTATCTAATCATTATCTGACATGTGGCGGATAAGAATCTCAGCCACCAATTAGAAGCCGCCAAGTGTCACAATAATTGAAGCCCAACCACCGCGCCACGTGTCACCTTATCAGCTTATCCAGAATCTTCAAACCGGCGAACCAGAGCGTGCCACGTCGACAAAATCTGGCGTAGCGACGCTGAGGGTCCTGGCGTCGCGACGCTGGAAGCCTACCGAGGCCTATAAATTGAGCTCGAGATTTCAGAATTCAAGGCACCACTCTCTCTCTTATATTCTTTCTAAAGAGAGAGTTTCTCTCTCTAGATTCTTTTAGTTTTTAGTTTTTTTAGTTTTTAATTTTTAGTTTTGTAAATAATTTTAATTACGTTTTGTAATAATAGTAATTTAATTTTTTCTTTTTACTTTTTACAGTTGTTACTATTTACCATGAGAAGGTAACTTCCCCAGCTAGGGTGAAAGATAATTTTTTACTGTTACTATTTAGATTAATCTCCCTTAAAAATAATATATTCACTATTTAAAATATTGACTTAAAAAGGATACCGCCAGATTGGTCGGTTGGTAATTCATTTTAATCTGGTTTAAACCTGACTAATAAAGGATACCGCCAGATTGGTCGGTTGGTAATTTAATTTTGGTTCCGCCTTTATGGCTGGTTGGACTTAATTTGACTTAATCAGGATACCGCCTATTTGGTCGGTTGGTAATATTATCATAAGTTTATATATTATTTTATGGGAGATATCTAAATTAGTAGTAGTAAAAGTAATTCTTTTTACCTTAGCATTTTATTTTATTTTACTTTTCAGTTTTACTTTATGTCTTTTACTTTTCAGTATTTTTACTTTATGTCTTTTACTTTTAAGTTGTTACTAGCCCTAGTTATGTGTTAGTTATCTGGGGTTGTGATGAATTCTAATATCACTGGTTTATAAGGGGTTATTTTATAGTTTGGGTAATTTAAAGGTTTACTTATTAAGTCTTAAGCTTAATGCTTCTTGTTGTCTGATCACCAATAAGATTGATGTGGTAAATCTAAAATGAACTAGACATAGGGATTTTAGGTTTCAGCCTTAGACTTAATAGCCCACGATCTTCCTTGAGGATAGATAACCCTTTAAGATTTCCTTACAGGATAGGAATATACCTGTCGGGCGGGGGTAGCCATAATTGGAACTTAAACTTAATGAATCCAGATAATTTGGTTGACATAGACATATGGTTCAATTGGGTTAAACTGGGTATTTGCGTCTGACCATCGACAGAGGCTTTTGCATAATTTAGTGTTCCAGGTTAGTAAACTAATTTATTACACAAACATAAAATAATCACTTCATCTTTTAAAAGATATTAGAATGATTCACAACCCTAGATCTTTGTGTCTTTTGTTATTTTCCTTAGTATTTTCTTTTGTCTTTTATTTATTTATTTATTTTGTAAAACCACTTTCAACCAATCAAACAATCATTCTCTTCACCCTCAATTAGATATTTGTAAATAAATAGATTCAATAATTAATAGCAACAGTAGGAATTAAGTCCTCGTGGGATCGATATTTTTCTACTACTTGAACGATACGTGCGCTTGCGTTATACGTGTGTGTTTACGCCGGTCAAAAAGCCAAATTCATGGTAAATGAATTTGAAATTCACATTTGGGTATTAGATACACAAATTTGAAGCCAACAACACATAACTCTCTCTTTCTCTCATCTCTCTCTCTCGCCAACATGGGCAATTTCTTTACTGGTTTTGCAACTCACTGCCGTGAGCCAAGAGGAAATGGGAAGCAAGTGTGGTGACTTTTGTGGCAACAATCATAAGAGCTAGCACTCCGAGAGACATGCGAAGGTGATAGGGAAGTCCACCCATGAGCTGGGAATCGTTTGACGAAGCTTGGAGCTTGTTCAAGGAGCATCAATGGCTGAATCTAGGAGGGCAGTGACAGTGAACTACCGTGACCATGACAGTGAGCAAAATCAAGTTTTGTTAGTCGTAGCGTCGCTCAACCGATCGATGTGAGTATTCCGCAACTTCGTTGATTTGTATTCGCACTTGTTTCATGCTTGTTTAATGATCTTGGGACCTTAGCAAACACCAACAATGGTATCTTGAGCAAGGTTGAGCATGAAATATTTTAGGGCTTAAAAATTGGGTAAATTGATTTTGAGCATGAATTAATGAAATTGGATGATTTAGTATGCTTAATTGATGTTGAATTGAAGTTTGATTTGATCAATTTCAAGAAATATTGTTTGGAACAAATTTGGCCAATATCTTAGGCTTGGCCGAATTGATGGATGCCCTAAATTGTCTTGGTTTTTTTTTTTTTGATTTTTGATCATTTGATGTGTTGGAAATCAATCGGGAATATTGATTTAAAGTTGGATTGAATTTGATTTGGACACAAAATTTCCCCTTGGCCGAGAGCTTTAGCATGTAAAATTGGGTTTGATTTTAATTAAATGTGTTGGACATGTTTTATTGTAATTGAGCATGATTAATTGTATAAATTAATGTTTTGGAAATATTGATTTGGGTGATTAATTGTGTTATACACTTTAGTGTAATTAAATTGGGAAATTGGATTTTTGGAATTTAATTATTTGGGCCTTAAATTGGATTTGGGCTTGTTGTGTTGTAAATGGGCTTATTGGGCTTGGTTGTACCAAGTTAGGTTTAGGCCAAATGGATTGGATCCAATTGGGCCCAAAACCACTTCCATAAAGCCCAAATGCGACTAATGGACATTTAAAGTTTAATTGGGCCTAATGGGCCAAAATTGATTTCTAGGCTTATGGGGTAATTCCTGGATTGGATTTTGGTTATTCGGTTTGACCCGAGTTGACCAAAAGTCCACGCCTTAAGAAATTAATTAAAAGCCCATTGGACTTTAATTAAATTGACGTTGGACGTTAATTGGGCTTTGAGACTCGTAACGATTAAATTTGGAATTTAAGTCGTAAAAGGTTTATTAATAAAGTTTATATTTAATTTGGAATTAAATAGCGAATTATAATTAAATACAAATTGAATTGGATTTAATTGTGTAGTTTAATTTAATTCGAGAATTCATACTTTGAGTACTTATTCGCAAAAGAGTTTGACTCGAGCAAAATCAAATCGTTGTTTGAACATTGGATGGTCACTAATTATCAGATTAATTAATTTGATTAGATTGATTGATAACATGCTTGTGTGAATACATGGTTGCGATGCATGAATAATGTATATCGGATGGATATTAGATGGGTGGGGCAATTTTAGAAATTGTTGTAATAAATTTGATTTATTAATTGGACCTGCGTGTCCAGCCTTATACCTCCTTATTCTCTGTATTCTCTTCTCACATATTCCCCTCAATGTAAATGAGGTTTCTTTAGAAGTGTAGTGTAACGGGTAGAAGAAATACTTGTGCTAGCAGGAGAGAGAAAAGGGAGAGATTTGATCTAGGATCATTGTGTAAAGTATCCATCCGCATATCATTATTATTTTATCATATGCGCTTTATTATGTGTTTAGAATGCATGTTTAAGGGTGTATGATGATGAGACCTTGACAAAGATAATAAATTGGTTGCCAATTTGCACTCGAAAAAAACCCTCGCAAAATATTAAGCGTCTTTCCTTCCATTGAGTGATTCTCACTCAAGATCCGAGACTGGCATTGGCTTGTTGGCCAAAGTCAAGGCCTTTGTCAGTCGATGATGTGTTTGAATCACGAAGGCTTTGTTCCATATCAGTGTCTTGTCCAAGTTGTGGTTTGTTGGCCAAAGTCAAGACCACTTCTTGTCCATCGACATTGATTACGAAGCTTTTCATGGTCAATGGGTCACGCTTAACTGGGATCACTAAGTTTGTTGTGCCAAAGCCAAGGCTTAGTTGATTCAGAGGAAAATGGTTAGGCAATACATTGGATGTATTGGCATATATAAGATATATGTTTCGGACTTGGATGTCCCCATACTGGATCTAGGAATTGGATTGGATCCAATTGATCTTAGAGATCTACCTAGTTAATTATCATACAATTTGTTGGCCAAAGTCAAGATTGTGTGATATTTAACGGGATCCTAGCCCGCTAGGAAACACGGTTTCCCGAGTACTCGACAGAGGGTTAGAGGCTCGCCGAAAAATAGTGGGAGGCAAGAATTAAATTTGCAATATTTGTTTAATTACTTGCCATACGCGCTCAATCAAATATCATTCGTCATATAAATTAAATGTTAGTTGGACTAATATTTAAACGTTGTTTTAATTAATAGTTGGACTATATTCAAACAATTCATTTATAGTTGATTTTATAATTGGATTATAGTCATCAATATAATTGATTTTAATCTATTAAATTATAGTTGATTAAATAGTTGGACTATTGTAATCATTATAATAAATAGTACCTAAATCGTTGATTAAGTAGTTGGACTATTAGAATCAAGATAAAATTGAAAGATTGACATTTAAAACATAATCATAGGGAAAATGTATTTAAATCGTTTTAATTTTCAAATTGGGAATAAATTTCAGGATGGTCCTGGAAAATAATAAGTTACTTTATTTGATAAAATAACATATTATGCCTAAGCCCGGAATTAAGCAAATAGTAGAGAATAATCTTTGGAAGATTAATGTAATGATAACTTAAGTGCTTAATCCATTTAGCTTGTCGCAGTAGACTCCCTAATTTCTGAATCAGAACAAAGGATTAGATCCTTAAAGTATGATAATGAAATTGAAGGATCTTCATAGATCTATTTTAGATCTTAGAAGTACTAATTGCAATAAATAACTCTTGGAGAGTTAATGACTATTCTCAAGGAGACAAAGTCAAAATTTGCAATAAGACAAGTAGCGCAAGGCGCATCTTACTTCGATATTCTAAGAAGGCCAAGGCTTGGCCAAAGGCTTCTGGAATGTTGAAAATGGAAAAAGGCAAAATCATTATAATCTTCTGGGAAGATAAATGACATACCCCAAAATGTCTGCCTAAATTGTGGCAAACGGGATCGCAGAAGCGTGACTGCAGTTTGGACAAAGCTGACATGAAGGAATTGAAGACGAGCAAGGCTCCGACTTCAAATATGTTTGTCAAGATTATGTTCACTACTATTATTGAAATTGGATTTTAAATACTTAGTGTGATACATAAATACATACTGATGTTCAGAATCTGCTATAAGCAGGATACTGACTTCAATAGAGATTTAATCTGCGAATTGGAAATGGGACAAAAGTCGTTGTTTTAACGCAGTACCTAAGTTTAGGAACTACCTTCGGGTGTGTACTTAAATTAGGAAACTGTTATAATGTAACTAGTTTGACTAGATACATTATCTCCATATCAGTGTTTAACCCGCTGCGGGTGAACCTTTATATTCTAGAACACTAAAGTGTTTTATTATATAAAGATGATATTGAGATAAACACATTAGATGTGAATAACATAATTTATATTTTGAATATAAATAAATCTCAAATATATAACATGACAAACAAATAGCTCAAACTGATTTGATCAGAAGAGACTAATTGTGGCATTGTTGTCTGGGACACAATCAAACAAGACTCGTATATCCAGACTTTCGAAGAATGGGTACTCGGACTAATTTGATTCCATTCAAATAAAGTCTACGAATCTAGTTTATTGGGCAATGTGCCTAAAACACCTTTACTTGGTAAAATTGGAAATGCCACAGATCTGTTAGCCTTAGTTTATAGTGAAGCAAGTGGGCCCATATCTAGCTAGGCTAAAGGTGGATATGAATATTTCGTGACCTTACGGATGTGGCATCGCGTTGTGGTTATGTGTTTCTTTTGAAGAACACAAATCAGAAACTTTTATAAGTTTTCGACGCGAAATAGACAAACAGATCGGCTAAAGTATTAAACCATCACGGTTAGACCATGATGAAAATACTTAAGCAATAAGTTTCTAATATACTTGAAAGAGTAAAATATTCTTTCAAAGAGGACTCCTCCCGGAACACGTCATCCTGACGGTGTGTCCGAACCAGAGTAACCGAATCTTGTTGGACATGATAAGGTTAATCATGAGTCGTTCTGAGCTACCATTTCCTTCAACGGATAAGCATTAACATTGCATAAATTATTTTGAATAAGGTTCCATTAAAATCTGTTAGACAGATTTCATATTAGATATGAACGAGAAAGAAACTGGGTTTCTCAATCCTGTAAATTTGGGATGCTAGGCATATGTTTGGATGATACCAAACTAAAACCCAAATTGGATGATAAGTGCCAATTGTAGGTTATCCTAGGGATTCCAAAGTATTGTACTTATACAACTCACAAGAGAACAATGTAATTGTTGCTCACCATGCGATTTTCCTAAGAGGAATACCGATATGCAGTGGTAAGTGGGAGGAAAGTAAAACTCGATGAAAATCAGAGTAATATTATTCCAGGCACCGAGTCCTTAATGGAACATGAATAGTTCATCAAGGATGAAACTAAACCATAATCTTCGAATACACAAGAACTGCGTATGTCCGAGAGAGTCAGAAAACAACCTGGGGTATGGGTTTCTGATCTCACCTCATAATGATGTCAATCTTTTTGAGGTATACCAACTGACTACGTATGAGGAAGTGATACAAGGTATCGACTCCCTATTATGGCAAAGTGCCATGATGTCTGAAATGGATTTCATGTATAAGAACTATGTTTGGATACTAGTTGTTGTACCGCAAGACATTGTGCCTACTGGTACTATATAAGTCTTCAAGGAAGACATACATGGAAGGCAATATACCAATTTACGAAGCTAGGCTTGTAGCGGAAATGTATCGTTATCAACATTGTGTTGATTACGATTCAACCTTTTACCTGTTGCCACGGTAAATCCATTTGGATAATGCTTGCTAACGCTGCATGTTTCATTTATGAAATACATCAGCTTAATGGGAAAATCGCTTTCCTTAAAAGGAAACCTTTTGGAGGATGTTTACAACATCCTCTCGGTTTTGTCGTACCAAAACTAGCAAACAAGGTTTGCAGGTTATTCGATCCATGTTTGGATTGAAGCAAGCATAGGTTCTTGGAATTATCGTTTTGATGTAATCATAATAGTTTATGATTTAATTCAAAACGAAAATGATTCTTGTGTATATAAGAGGGTTAGTGGGAGCGCACTGACAGTGGCTGTCCTATAAAATAATGATAATATGTCATTTCTTGGAATGATATTCCCATAAAATAATCGGTGAAAGCTTGACTTTCAGAAAACTCTCCGAGAAACCGTACATTGAAAAATGTACATTACCTGGTGTCTCATACGCTTTGAGCATATGAAATCACAAACAGGCCAATCCAAGTGATAGTCACTGGATTGATGTTAAGAACATCCGTTAGTATCTTAGAGAACTAAGGATGCTGTCTTAACTATGGAGATGGAAAACTTGAAGTGACTGGGATCACTGCTGCAAGTTTCCTAAACCGATAAAATGACTATAAGTCGCAAACGGTACTATACTGTTTGAATAACGGTACAGTGAGCTGGAAATCTTCCAAGCAAGATACTGTTACCAAATAAACAACAAATGCGGGTTATTGCTGCAGCTGAGGCAGCAATAGAAGCCATTTGGTTCGATAACAAATCTAATTAGATTAGATATAGTTCTTTTAGCAGCTGAGCTAAGCTACAGCACATGCTAAAGAATTAATGGTCTCATCAACGATCCAGATACATACTTCGATATTCATCTGATTCGTACGGATCATACATCGTGACGATGTGATGATCGAATAAATCGCATCAGATGATTATCATGCAAATCCGCTGACGAATCCTTTTCTCAGCAATTTCAGCCAACCATACATAGTTCGGGTGTAAGACACTCGAGTGACTGGCTATAGGCCAAGTGGGTGATTGTTGGACAATTATGACCCATAGCGTCACTATTTGTACAGATCATGGTGTTGTTGTACAAATTAAATATGTGACCAAGGAGATTGCACTATTATCATTTGTGATTAGATCACCTAGATGTATAAATGATAGGAGGTCTCTATGATTTATTCCTGGATTGAGAATGATATGAGACATTATCAGTCTACGAAGGATAAAGCATTAAATATCCCTAGTTAGAGTATTATCGAGATTGGACATCGATAAATACGTAAAAGACTAGTATTACACTTGTGTGCGTTGTGAGGGCACAACGACATAGTTCTTATATATTTGGATATAGGATACTCATGCAAGTGTAATAGGAGGTTGTGTTTTACCGATGGTACGGGAAACAGCTTCCCTCTGGATAGACCCCCTCAGAATTCCATTGGTAGTATGACTATGTGTCTATGGAAGTCCGAAATCAGGGTAGGTGTATTTGGTCTTAACCTGAGACTTGCACCGCTAATACTTGCGACAATCAATATACTTTGGTTGCAGTCGTCCAGGGCTTTAACAGGTTGTGTGTACACCTATGTTTGGTATATAGAGAATCGTAGTGTGTTGGGTGTGATGTCAAGATGGAAGTGTCACTCCAGTCATATGGAGATGATGGTCGCGTAGGATATGGTACTGGTTCTCTTAAGTACTGCAGTCATCGGGATAAAATGACAAGGTCAGGTTTATCCGATTATAGAGACTAGTTACCAGACATCTGATATGTGCTTCGTACGGGGCAAACACAATTCCAGCACCAGGCCTAGCACGTGATCATCCGATACTGGATCGAAATACGCAATACTACGTATACTACGCCTGATATAGATCCTTTATTCCTATAAGGATATTTCTGGAGAATTGGGTAGGCATGGCGCTTTGCTAGAAGCCAACCTTGTCTTGTAAATCGGTATAAACTAGTACGAGGTAATTACGTGTTCGGATAGTCCGACAACCGAATTTACTGCCAACATATCCGGGGATCTCATGGGTCGCTTCCCGAAGATTCACCGATGACGTATGACTCGCACTTTTATTAATCTGGGATTAATTAGAAGAGAGAGAAAATTAATCTGGGATTAATTGCGGAGATATTTTATCTGGGATAAAATATCATTTAAAGAGAGATAACGATTAATTGGAATTTATCGATAAATTAATATATTCGATATATTAAACGAAATTGGATTTCGACGCGGAATTAAAATTAGATTTTAATTCGGCGAACGAATTAATTTAGAATTAATTCGTTAGCGACATGAATAGTGACTTCGCTAGGCGTAATCATTTAATTACCTCGCAACGAAAAATTCGTTAATTTGGAATTAGCGAACCTGAGCCGGGATTATTTACGAGCGCATTCGCATTTCGAATTCGAGTGCGGCACGTAAGTCAAATCAAGCGTCAAATCGCTAGTCACATCTAGCGTCACATCATTTGTCAATCAAGTGATGGATGTCTTTCACTTTGAGTGATTGACGCCAGTCACTATTCACTGAGTGATGGATCGATGAAGTGATGTGTGTGGTTGGTGCCATTAAGGCTTGACTTTTTGAAAGCCAAATTCATGGTAAATGAATTTGAAATTCACATTTGGGTATTAGATACACAAATTTGAAGCCAACAACACACAACTCTCTCTTTCTCTCATCTCTCTCTCTCGCCCAACATGGGCAATTTCTTCACTGGTTTGGTAGCTCACTGCCGTGAGCCAAGAGGAAATGGGAAGCAAGTGTGGTGATTTTTGTGGCAACAATCACAAGAGCTAGCACTCCGAGAGACATGCGAATGTGATAGGGAAGTCCACCCATGAGCCGATAATCGTTTGACGAAGCTTGGAGCTTGTTCAAGGAGCATCAATGGCCGAATCTTGGAGGGCAGTGGCAGTGAACTGCCGTGACCATGACAGTGAGCAAAATCAAGTTTTGTTCGTCGTAGCGTCGTTCAACCGATCGATGTGAGTATTCCGCAACTTCGTTGATTTGTATTCGCACTTGTTTCATGCTTGTTTAATGATCTTGGGACCTTAGCAAACACCAACACCTGGATTGAGATGATATGAGACAGTATCAATCCACGAAGGTTTAATAATTAAATATCCCTAGTCGTAGTATTATCGAGATTGGACATCGATAATGCGGAATAGACTAGTATTACACTTGTGCGCGTTGTGAGGGCATAACGACATAGTTCTCATATATTTGGGTATATGATACTCATGCAAGTGTAGTAGGAGGTTGTGTTTTACCGATGGTACGGAAAACAGCTTCGCTCTGGATAGACCCCTCAGAATTCCATTGGTAGTATTACTATGTGTATATGGAAGTCCGAATCAGGGTAGGTGTATTTGGTCTTAACCTGAGACTTGCACCGCTAATACTTGCGACAATCAATGTACTTTGGTTTCGGTCGTCCAGGGCTTTAACAGGTTCTGTGTACGCCTCTTCTGGGTATATTGAATAGTGATTTTACTAGGCATAATTATTTAATTACGTCGCAACGAAAAATTCGTTAATTTGGAATTAGTGAACCCGAGCCCGGGAGTGTTTGCGGACGCACTCGCATTTCGAATTCAAGTGCGGCCACAAGTCACATCAAGCGTCAAATCACTAGTCAATCAAGTGATGGAAGTCACATCAATTTGAGTGAAGTGATGTCTAGTCACTTTTGATGTGAATAGTTGATGTGGGTTGTTGAATGCATTTAATGCATTTTTTGCCTCCAAATTTTTTGACTTTTGAAAGCAAATTTTTGGTATATCATTAATTGATTTTTGGAAAATCAAAACCAACTCATTCTCTCCATTTCTCTCTTCCTCTTTCATGGCCTAGAGTCATATTTTCTTCTTCTTTCACTGGTTTCTGCCGAGAATGAAGAGGAGTGCAAGGGTGATTTTTGTGGCAAAAATTACCAAGTGCTAGCACACATTCGGGGTCTTACGAAGGTGATAGAGAACTGCACACGTGAGCTTGGAATCACAACACAAAAGCTTGGAGCTTTGAGGACCAAGATGGCCGAATATTTTGGAGTCCAAAACTGTCACTGCCGTGAGCTTCCAAGGATGGAGAAAAAGTTTTGTTGTTCCTCGCATCGCCTCAACCGATCGATGTAAGTATTCCGCAACTTCTTCGTGTATTCACATGTATGTTTCATCGCTTTAATCGATCCTCGGGACTTAGAGAAACCCAACACATTGGATATCCTGAAAACTCTTTGGGATATCAATTCTATGATTCTGAGCAACGAAATGTATTTGTTGTTCGTGACCGGTGCGTATACACACACGTATAACGCAAGCACACGTATCGTTCAAGTAGTATAAAAATATCGATCCCACGATGACTTAATTCCTACTGTTGTTATTAATTTTTGAATCTATTTATTTACAAATATCTAATTGAGGGAGAAGAGAATGATTACTTGATTGATTGTAGAATTGCTAAATAAATAAATAAATAAAAAGACAAAAGAAAATACTAAGGAAAATAACAAAAGACACAAATATCTAGGGTTGTGAATCATTCTAATATCATTTAAAAGATGAAGTGGTTATTTCATGTTTGTGTAATAAATCGGTTTACTAATCTGGAACACTAAATTATGCAAAAGCCTCTGTTGATGGTCAGACGCAAATACCCAGTTTTAACCCAATTGAACCATATGTCTTTGTCAACCAAATTATCTGGATTCATTAAGTTTAAGTTCCAATTATGGCTACCCCCGCCCGACAGGTATATGCATATCCTGTAAGGAAATCTATTAAAGGGTTATCTATCCTCAAGGAAGATCGTGGGCTATTAAGTCTAAGGCTGAAACCTAAAATCCCTATGTCTAGTTCATTTTAGATTTACCACATCAATCTTATTGGTGATCAGACAACAAGAAGCATTAAGCTTAAGACTTAATAAATAAACCTTTAAATTACCCAAACTATAAAATAACCCCTTATAAACCGGTGATATTAGAATTCATCACAACCCCATATAACTAACACATAACTAGGGCTAGTAAAAACTTAGAAGTAAAAGACATAAAGTAAAAATACTGAAAAGTAAAAGACATAAAGTAAAAGCTGAAAAATAAAATAAAATAAAATGCTAAGGTAAAATGATCATCTTTTACTATTTACTATTTAGATATCTCCATTAATATAATATATTAACTTGTGATTATTTTACCAACCAGCCATATAGGCGGTAACCTGATTAAGTCAAATTAAGTCCAATCCAGCCATAAAGCCGGAACCAAAATAAACCTGCCATATAGGCGGTAAGAAAATTTAATTACCAACCGACCAATCTGGCGGTATCCTTTTTAAGTCAATATTTTAAATAGTGAATATATTATTTTTAAGGGAGATTAATCTAAATAGTAACAGTAAAAGAATTACCTTTCACCCTAGCTTGGGAAGTTATCTCCTCATGGTGAATAGTAAAAACTGTAAAAAGTAAGAAAGTAAATTACTATTATTACAAAAACGTAATTAAAATTATTTACAAAACTAAAAACTAAAAGAAACTAGAGAGAGAAACTCTCTATTTACATCAAAGAGATGAGAGAGATTGGTACCACTGAAACTGGAATTTTGCGCTCTATTTATAGGGGTCAGTAGGGGTTGCGCGTCGCGACGCCAATTATGTCGACGTGGCATGCTCTGGTTCGTCGGTTGCAGATTATGGATAAGGTGATAAGGTAACACGTGGTAAGGTGGTTGGGGCTCAATTATTGTGACATGTGGCGGCTTCTGATTGGTCGGCTAGATTCTTATCCGCCACGTGTCAGATAAGGATTAGAGAGCCAATAATTGATGCTGACGTGGCAGTGACGTGGTGACACGTGGCAGAATGATTGTCGGCACCATAGAATTGTGACACGTGGCACTTCCTGATTGGCTGATGATGACGTGGCAGTGACGTGGCTGTTTGACTCGGTCAACCTGGTGATGTGGATGATGACGCGGTAATGACGTGGAGTGACACGTGGCGACATGTGGCGATGGTGACTGTAGGCACCGTTGGATGCTGACACGTGGCACGGCGCATGTTAGCAGATCGGTTGTGATGGTGACACGTGGCACGGCGCATGTTAGCAAAGTCAAACTTTTCTCAGATTCTGATTTGTGGACTCGGCGCACGTTAGGCGTCGCGACGCAGAAAATTACCAAAATGCCATTTTTTCCAATTTTCACTGTTTTGGTCCAAATCACCTCCAGAATGTCCAGAAACTTTATTTATCTATAAAATAACACAAAACACATTAAAATATTCACAAAACTCAAGAAACTATACAAAATATTAGGTTAAATGAGTGGGAAATGGTGATATAATTACCACTCATCAATTCGCTTTGCCACTTTTCTTGAAAATGAATTTTCGAGAAATAGTGGAGTTGTAGAAAGATGAACTTGATGAGTTTGATCCCAACAGTAAGGAACCTGAGATGAACCAGAGATCCAAATAGGTGAAGGATCTACAACACAGGTTCTACGTAAGTCGAATAGAATATCAAGGCCTCCTGAAAGACTGTTTTTAACATCTGATACGAGCCTTGATGTTCTCCACTTGGAGGAAACAGATCTGACTACGTATAAAGAAGCGATATCGGATATTGATTCGGAAAAATGGCAGGAAACCATGAAATCCGAAATGGATTCAATGCATGATAATCAAGTCTGGGACTTAGTTGAACTTCCTGAATGAGTTAAACCTATTGGTTGTAAATGGGTTTACAAAAAGAAGCGAGGGCTCGATGGAAAGGTGGAAAGCGTTAAGGCCCGACTGGTAGCGAAAGGTTACACTCAACGTCGTGGCATTGACTATGATGAAACGTTTTCTCCAGTAGTGACAAGAACTCACTTGGGTTGGAAACCAAACAAACCCCCAAGCATCTTTCTCAAAACCCCAAGAACTTTGAATACTGATTTTGTAGAAACAAAACCCAACCAAGATCATCCCCTAACCACCATGAAACTCACGTCCATGATAACCACAAGCATGAAATCATATTGTATTTTGCTAGCAATGGAGACGCCACTAAGTTGCCAAGCTTAGATAAGTCAATTTGAACTTGAAAAAGGGAATCTCTCCCTCAACAAGGGTTCGACCATAGCCATGGAAAGCTCAAGCTTTTCTCTCTTTCAAAATGTTTTATATTACGTACATTCTCATAAAATTTACAAATGAGAGTTATATAGTTAGGGTTACAAGAGAGTAAAACCAAAAGCCCTAAGTCAAGCACCTCAACCACGACCATTAAGGTCCTTTTGCACCTAAATAAACTTAAAACAAAGATTAGAAGCTAATCTCACTTAAGCTAATTGAGGTGCTTACATGCTATAGTAAATTGACGTGCTTCCGGCTAAGTAGAGATCTAAGCATAATTAAGCCTAATGGCATAGTCAACCATGCTAATTACATCATAAATAAAGTCAACATGTCGAGCAAAAATGATAAAAATGCCCACATTAGGCCGAATTCAACATAGTCCCAAAATAGGTCAAAAGGGTGCTGGTGCTGAAGCTGCTCGCTATGCTTCAGTCTGAGCTGATCTGGGTCAAATGAAATAGCTTGGAGACCTCTCTGGTTATGCCCATATGTGTCTCTGGTGTGCACTTGACTTGGTTGCTGTAACTGGTCACATAGCTCTGAGCTAGTCCTGTAAAGGCCTCTCTGATCTTCTTTGCTCTTTGGCGTGTGATTGGACCTGTTGGAAACTGCATGGGTTCCTCCAAGTTGTTAGCTACATCCTGTAATGTCTCTGGTGTGGTTGGACTCATGTCATTCCCTCCTTGTTGAAAAGGATTCGACCTCGAATCTGAACCTGCATTAAAAATAAAATAAGTCAGAAACATTAAACATTGCAGGAACGCCAAACTCACCATGAAGATCAAGCTTGTAAGTATTGTCGTTGATCCGCTCCAAGACTTGAAATGGACCATCTCCACTTGGTTGCAACTTGGATCTTTTCCTCTTGCATATAAAGCCACACCCAATTGCCGGGGTCAAACACAATGCGTTGGAAACCTATTATTCTCACCAACTCTGCCTTTCCCTTATCATTCATACTCCCAAGCTTAATAACAATCAAAGATAATAAATCCATAGGAGTTAAAGAATTAGAATCATAATCAATCTCATAAGGCAAGTAAAAATTAGAAGGATGAATGCATCTATTATATGCAAACTTTGGCCCCGCTATTGCGTCTGTGATCTTCTTAGCTCTTTGGCGTGTGATTGGGCCTGTTGGCAATTGCAAAGGCTCTAATGTTCCTTGGGTGACTGCATTCATGTCAAATGTTGTCCCTTGGATCATGTCATTCTCCCTCTCTTGAAATGGATTCGTCCTCGAATCTGAACCCGGATCATAGATAGTTATGACAAAAACAATTGGACGATGATATTGAAGTATAAAAGAATCATACTTGACCACTTATACCTGCGATGAAAAAGCATAAACAATAGAGAAAATGTTATGGAAAAACTTCACTACCACATCTACTTTATTTTCACCAGCTCTCACAGCTTCATCATCATTCATGGCCACTATCTCAACCATACTTGCAAAGACCTCCTCACACACCTGCTCAGCTTCACTATGTTTTTCAACCTCAAAGCACACTACCTCACAAGTGTTTACTCCTTCAATGTTCACGGTCTCACAAGCATTTTCACTCACCATGTCACTTATAACACAATTCACAACATTCAAGGCCTCACAAGTGTTTTCATTCACTATGCACTCAACATCACAAGTGCTTCTCACTTTATTACACACAACTTCAATAGCTTTTGGTTGTTGAGTACTCTCTTCATTAATTGCATATTTAGTTACCTTCCAAGTCTTTTTCCATTTCTCATAAGATCTTCTATAATCACTCATAATATCTTGGATATCACTTTTGAAAGTATCCAAAACCTCAATCTTATCATCAATGGTTAAACTTGGACCCGCCATCTCAACACTAAACAAACATATTAGAAATAATAAAAAGCAAAACAAATATGTAAATCCTTTCAATCTCACGTGTTTACACTCGAATGATATCACTCCACTCGTGTTTGCACTCTATTGGCTTTTACCTGATACTGTGCTCAAAATCACTGCCTTTTACCACTCTTGAGTTCATCTTCAATTCAAATATGATTCACACTCAATCCAAGAATGGCAACTAAGGTGTAGTCCATAAGCTAGCAGAAACACAATGTATATATAAAGCATGTGGAATAAAGCAAATAAGATAAGTAATAACGGAGACTCAATCGAAAGAAACCTATAGCTAGAGTGCTCAGAATAAGAAAGAATGACGAGTTAGCTAAATGCAATAAATAAGCAAGCAAGCAATCAACGTGTCACTGAAGCAATCTTGTGGTCACTCGCTATAGTGTTTGAGCTCACCTTTCTTTTCTTCTCACACACACTCACAAGTGTTTACACTCCAATGAAACACAATGAAGCACAAAAGATTTCAATTCGGCTATAACACAAATATAGTCTTTCAAGCTCAAACCAATACAAACCAAATCAAATATCAATGTAACTCATGTAAATCAATCCAATCAACTTGCAAATGGTCTAATAAAGCTAAGCACAATGCGACCAATTCTTTTTTTTTTAACTAGGTGACTCAGCTGCTTACGTAAGTAGCTTACAAGTAGGTCAGGTAACCATGTCAATTCGGCAATGGTAAGTTACAAACCAACTAAACACTTTTTCCAACTAACTTGGTGATGCAGCAGCTTGCCTCTTCAAGCACCTCTCAAATAAAATGATGGCTACTCAAGTTTCCATGTCAAGCTCATTAGTGCTTCCATTTTCAATGCCATGCTAATGATTTCAACACAAATCCAATTTCAAGCTAATGATAGCTCACACAAATCAGCAAGCACACTTGTTAATTCATGTTTCAACATAAGCACATCAAGCATCTTACTCACGGCAATATGTGTAACAAAACATTCAGACTTGTCTCACAAAGTTAAAAACACACAAGCATAATTAAACTTCAAGAGTAAGTCATGGCCTCTTCAATCCATAAGTATTTCATTTTGTTTCAACACTCATTCACTCAAATGCCTCACCACAGCACTCAAACACACTTGTTTTCCTCACACTTCACAAGATTGCAACAACTTCACAAAGATTGCAAACAAGCTAGTTCACGCAAATGCTAGGAGTAATGAAGTGCAATCTGATTTTCTCAAAGTAGATATGAACAATACCTATTGAAAACAAGCTAAGTGACATGCATATGCCAAGAACAAAGCAGAGATGTGATGGTTCTTCCTTGGCCGAATCTGACCTGATGCAATTTTTTTTTATTTTCTTGACACAAACAACTACACAATGATGATAACCAAGTGCTAATAGCATGGATTAAACACACAAACAACAGATTTGAACAAAGAACACAAAAGCCCTAAATTTAACCTAATGGTTAAAACACAACATGATGAAATACTCAAAATTAGCACAAACTACTAAATGACAGATTGTTATTCATGCAACAAGGATCACAAATCTGCAAGAAACAATAAGAAACAACAAAGAAACAACAAAGAACACACAAGAACACCAATGGCCGAAACTTGAGGACAAATTCCTTAATGGACGAAATCAACAACAACAACAACAACAACAACAAAAACAAAGATGAATACAAGATTAAACAACACAAAGGATAGGAAATCATACCACATAACCCTAAGCTCATTATACCAAATGACAGGAACTCACTTGGGTTGGAAACCAAGCAAACCCCCAAGCATCTTTCTCAAAACCCCAAGAACTTTGAATACTAATTTTGTAGGAACAAAACCCAACCAAGATCAGCCCCTAACCACCATGAAACTCACATCCATGATAACCCCAAGCATGAAATCAGATTGTATTTTGCTAGCAATGGAGACGCCACTAAGTTGTCAAGCTTAGATAAGTCAATTTGAACTTGAAAAGGGGAATCCCTCCCTCAACAAGGGTTCGGCCATAGCCATGGAAAGTTCAAGCTTTTTTCTCTTTCAAAATGTTGTATATTACGTACATTCTCATAAAATTTACAAATGAGACTTATATAGTTAGGGTTACAAGAGAGTAAAATGACTAAAATGACCCTAGAGCTAAAATTAACAAAAGCCCTAAGTCAAGCACCTCAACCACGTCCATTAAGGTCCTTTTGCACCTAAATAAACTTAAAACAAAGATTAGAAGCTAATCTCACTTAAGCTAATTGAGGTGCTTACATGCTATAGTAAATTGACGTGCTTCAGCTAAGTAGAGATCTAAGTATAATTAAGCCTAATGGCATAGTCAACCATGCTAATTACATCATAAATAAAGTCAACATGTCGAGCAAAAATGACCAAAATGCCCCCATTTGGCCGAATTCAACATAGTCCCAAAATAGGTCAAATCGGGTCAAAAGGGTGCTGATGCTGAAGCTGCTCTGCTATGCTTCAGTCTGAGCTGATCTGGGTCAAATGAAATAGCTTGGGGACCTCTCTGGTTATGCCCATATGTGTCTTCGGTGTGCATTTGACTTGGTTGTTGCAACAAGTCACATAGCTCTGAGCTAGTCCCGCAAAGGCCTCTCTGATCTTCTTTGCTCTTTGGCTTGTGATTGGACCTGTTGGCAACTGCATGGGTTCTTCCAAGTTGTTAGATGCATCCTGTAATTCCTCTGGTGTGGTTGGACTCATGTCAAGTAGCCATGATAAAATCCATTAGGATTCTTTTAGCCATTGCTGCATATCACGATTAAGAGATATGACATATTGATGTGAAAACCGCTTTCCTAAATGGATTCCTTGAATAGGATATCTATATGGAAAAACCAGAGGGTTTCGTATCCAGTGAGACTTCAAACTTGATTTGTAAGCTCCAAAAGTCCATTTATGGACTTAAATAGACATCCCGAAGTTGGAATCGTCATTTTGATGAGATAATTAGATTATCTGGATTCATCAAGAACGAGGAAGAACCATGTGTTTATAAAAAAAGTGAGTGGGAGCATGATAGTTTTCCTAGTCTTGTATGTAGATGACACCCTTATCATAGGAAATGATATATGATTGATGCAAAGTGTGAAAGCCTACCTTTGCAAGAACTTCTCCATGAAAGATATGGGTGAAGCTTCATATATACTAGGTATAAGGCTCTATCGGGATAGAGTTAGGAAGCTTATAGGATTTTCACAATTGACGTATATAGATAAGATGTTAGGTATGGTTTTACCAACTGCAAGACAGTAAATGTATCTTTCTGATACGGCATACATCTTTCGAAGAAAATGGAACCTCAGACTGAGGAAGAGAGAGTTAAGATGTCTAATTTGCTATATGTTTCTTGTATTGGAAACATAATGTATGATATACTATGTACTAGACCTCACATCAGTTTCAGCGTCAGTGTGACCAGCTGATATCAATCTAATCTAGGTAATGATCATTGGACAAGCGTGAAACATATCCTAAAATATCTTAAGGGTACTAGGGATAAGTTTCTGATATATGGAGAAGATGAGCTACAAGTTAAGGGTTATACAGACTCCGACTTCCAGGGTGATCCAGATGATAGAAAATCTACATCAAGATACATATTTACCCTTAACGGTGTGCGGTTAGTTGGCGATGTTTAAAGCAAGGCTCAACAACTGATTCCACCACTGAGGCGAAATTTATAGCGGCTTTAGAAACTTCTAAAGAAGCTGTTTGGAGTAGAAATTGTATCACAAAACTTGACGTTGTGCCTAGTATTACAGATTCGATCCCATTGTATTGTGATAATAATGGAGCCATTGCACAAACTAAGGAGCTGAGGGCGCATTCCAAGTCTAAGTACGTGGAAAGGAAATACCGTAAAATTAGAGAGATAATTGAATGAAAAGACATAGTGGTCTTGAAGGTTCAAGGACTAGACAACATAGCAGACTTGCTTACAAAGGCTTTACCTTCTAAGTTATTCGATAAACATGTGGAGGAGATGAGAATGCGGTACCATCCAGATTGGCACTAAACAAGTGGGAGTTTGTTGGAGTTGGTGCTTGGAATGCCAATCCAAATTGTATATTTTATTATTTATTAATAAAATAACTACATTTTCATTTCATACATTATTAATGGTATTATCATTATCCATATTAGATTGACATATAAATATGCTAAGTATGACATCGACCTTAAGAAAGTCTTGTAGTAATACTGGACACTACATGGTCCGACATTGGGATAAGTATTATTATTATAAACTATTCTTAAAATAAATATTCCTAGTCGTTGGTTTTGAAATACGGTCAAATTCCTATAACCTAGAAGACTAGCACATGTCGTATATTGGAATTGGAGTTCCAATGGTTTAATCCGATGTACCATGAGCTTTAGAAGCTCGTATAAACATGTGGGTATTGGTTGGTCTGAATACTGAATGACTCACAGGTGATTCCTAATTGTTGGAAGTATACACCACCGTCAATAAGAATCTCCTTGAGTCGAGTAACATATGTAATCATTTGACTATAGGATAACATTGATTTTGTGTGAGATCCTCCACACTTTGATACCATGTATGTCAGAAACCTTTAATGGTCTGGCCTCTAGATGTTCAATGGGTGTGGACCGATACACTCAGTAATCAAGTACAAAGCAAGATAGGATCTGTTGGCCCGTATGTGTACCATAAGAGGTTTAGGTATCCATGTGAATAATCATGGAAATGTCGACATGAGATGTGCTCCTCGAAAACTTGACGGTATATTCTATGTTTCATGAGCACAACTCAGATAGCCTACGACGAAAAGATTGTTAAACATATGTGATGACCTCGACTTGTATAGTTCAGAAAGGTCATTCATGTTCTTCACGAATTCAGAGGTGGTTGAATTGCGTGCAGATTAGCTAGGCTTATATGACGAACGTGACTAAACTTAGAGAGTCCAATATGAAGTGTACTCGTTGAGCACTTGGGTAGCCAATGAATTTTGATAAAAGATCATATTCGATATTATAATTATCAACAAAGATAATCAGTGTTATTGGATAACATTGATTATTTACTTTGACCTAATTGGATTAATTCAATAATTACACAAGGGCTTAATTGTAAAATCATAATTATCTCTACCATTTGAGGATATTATGGTAATTATAAGTATGTAATAATAGGTGGTTTTGGCTTGATTTAATTTGATTAAATCAAAGTGGACAATATTTAACTAATACATTTCCTAATCCTTTTCTTGATTTAATTGGATTAAATCAAAGTGGAGACAATGGAGATTAGTCACACCTAATTATACATATTTGGATAAATTGGATTAAGCCCACATAAAAGTTTATTACAATTTTTATTAATTAAAAATGGCCTAATTTTTTTTTTATAAATAACAAGCTTTAGGAATGTTTTAATTATGCAAAGCAAAAGCTTGAGAAAGATAAATACAAACAAGTATTAGAGAAATCAGCCTAAGTTAGAGAAGTGTTTAGAGAAGCTTTGTGAGGTCTCTACAACATTTAATATAGGAGAAATCAAGATTGGATCTTGGGGTGAAGCTTACTAGCATTGGAATCAAGATTGGATCTTGGAGTCAAGCTTGCTAATCCTTGGAAGTTCTCCAAATATTTCAACAAAGGGAAGTATATTAGATCTTTGAATCAAACTTGCTAGGTAAGTTTGATCTTCTCTAAAAGCTATATTTTTCATTAGTGAGACATATAGTGTTGAATTATATAATAGAAACATAATGTTAAAATTAGGCTAATTAATTGTGTTATGATGCTTTGGAAGTATAAAACAATATGCTTGTTATTAGGTCAAAATATTTATTTTAGACATAAACATAAAATTAGAGTTTGAAACTCTAGATTAAAGCTTAGAGGTATGACTACCATTCTAGAATCATTTGACCACCATTGGATGACCTAGAATTGTTCACGAGTCACTTCATTGTAGGATTCTAATTTGGTTTGTGTTTTTGGATTCAAAATTTACGCAAGTGCGTATTTAAAATAAATTTAAATATTTTTGTAAAAATATTTGATATTTTAAAAAATTTGATTTTTGTTCTATAATATGGTTGATGTTGATTTTGATATTAAAAATTAATTTTGGATATTTTTGATGTGTTTAGGGAATATTGGAAGAAATTAGAGTTATTGACCCTAATTCCTTCAACTCTCTGGAAAGAGAGCTGAAGGAAATGAAATAAACAAATTAAAAAAAAAAAAAGAATATGTCAGCTTCAGCACGCAGTGCAAGTACAGTGTGCGGACGCACTGTAGCGCACAATACGCGTGCTACTATAGCGCGCCCGTCACGCGCTGATTTTGTTTTCTCTTATTCTTGAGCTTCCGGACTCCGATTCAGCCCCGGTTTTTTCCTATACACTCGTAATGGAATATAGTATTTCATTTAATATTTTAAATTACACCCATGCTTGATCTCCATGGGTAAGACTCATTTTCGCTACGTAGGACACCGATCCAACCCTAGGGGTTCCACAACTGCCCCAACATCATGTTCTTAATTTATGTGTTCAAGATTGTCGAATTTTTTTTTAACATCACATTAATCCTATTAAGATTGAACTTAATTTTATTTGGTCATATTCTAATGTGAGGAGAGAATGAGTCAATTTTTGTAAATTAAATGGTGTTAAATCGGTAAAATTTCCACGAGATGTTCCAACTCTTTAGAATTCAACTTATTTTCTTTTAACTCAAGCTTTCAATATAAAGATGTATTATGTAGTTTTTTTCCCAACACGTTCAACATATAACATTTTTTCCTAGTCAATGTGATATTTGTGAAAAAATATTAGAACATTTAAAAGTTTTTAATGATGCAACAAATATTTTTAGTGGAGTTTATTATCCTACAATAAATATTAATGATATTATTTTAATTGAAGCTATTGTTGTTATGAAGAGAAAATGATTATCTTATTTTAAAGACATTTCATTACTTTATCTTATTGCCATATTTTTTAACCTAGATTTAAATTAGAAGGTTTGAATAGTGGTTTATAAACTTACTATGTATTTTTAGGAATAGATGATGAAATTATAATATTATAAAAATAATAGACGGAATAAAAATTGATTAACAGATTTATTTAATGATTATGTCAGTAGATATAACTTGTAATCATCAGGATAATTTAGTAGCGAACCTGTAATACATTCAAGACGTAACATAGGTGATCGTTGGTTACTACACCAAAATAAAAAACAGAGGGAAACCGTGACTAAAAACCCGGAATAATATAATTATTTATCAACATATTTTGAGTTTCCTCTTGGAAGTTTAGTAAGTAAAAATTTTCAGTACTTGACTGGTGGAATCGACATCAAAATGTCTATCATGTTTTTATCAATTATTACTAAAGAGGTGGCGGCAGTACCTGTTTCCACCATTGCGGTTGAACACGTCTTCATCTAAGGAGGTAATATTTTGAAAGCGAGACGGTCCTCATTATATCCAAGCACTTTAGAAGCAAATATGTGTGGATAATTGGACCCGAGCTTATTTGAGGAAACAAGAAGATGCCCCCGATGAATTTGAAGACTTGTTTGACAATGCATCTGCAAGTGCAAGTGGAACGAGAGCGAATGATCAACAACAGACATATATAATGATAATGAGTAAATAATTATAATGGAGAACTACCTAAAAAATATAATTCAACTATATGAGCTTTGATTCCTTTTGCCCCAAGAGGATACGTAGGAAACTTAAGTTTTTAAAAATTTAAGTTCAAGATTTTTTATTTTATTTTATTTTTAATTTAATATAATATAAATTGAAATAAATAATTTCAAATTAATAATTTAATGAAATCCCTTTTTATTTTTTAAAAAAAATTAAAATTAAAAAATTAAAAATAATAAAAAAAACTTGGAACCGTACCTAACTGGTGGCCAAGTCTATCATCTGCCACTTGTAGCTCGGGTCGGTCTTGATCCCGAACAAGTAATAAAATACACAAATTTCTCCCGTGGACGTAGGTTAGAGCCCATCTCCGCCGAACCACGTAAACTCTATGTTTTCTTGTCTGTTTGCTAAATTTACTTTTGATTCCTTACTAACCAAACAAATTCACTGCTGAGGGCGGTTTATTCAATGGATTATGTAACACCCGGCCAGAAGCAGGATGCTACCTGCAGGAGACAGGATTAACCCATCTCCATAAACTCCAAATTTACAAAAAATCGGGCATGATGTATCCTAAAACTAGACAACCTGAATCACAATCTAGCATCAAAACAGAATCTAAGAAAAACATCAACTAAAAAAAGGACCTCAGGTCCACACAAAACACATCAAAATCAACACATAAGGGCTACGTGCCCACATCATCTATCAACAATCAAGGGCTATGTGCCTACAAAATCTATCAACACTCAAGGGCTCTATGCCCACAACATCATAAGCAATCAAAACATTTACAACATGACAAATAAAATATTATTCACAAATCCTAGACCTCTAAAACTTTTCCCAGGAAACTTGCGATGGTGACTGCCGCTTGGGTGATCCGCATCTCGAGCATGACTTCCAAAGCTATCGTGGTTGACCAATCTGGAAGCCAACCTGAAAAACTAGCAAACTGGTTTGGTGATGTCGTGACCGGTTAGGCTTGGTTAATTTTTTCAGAAAAGAAAGTGGGTTTCGGGTTCATTGATTAGTACACCTCTGGTGCTGGTAAGGTCGGGACCGTGGTCGTCAGTCTCCGGTTTGCCTGCCGATAAGATCTCTGAGATTGACCAGCCAGCTGGGTTGGTTTGGCTATTCCTTTCTATTGAAAATGAGTCAGCTGTCTACGCGAGTCACCTTCTTCTAGGCTCAAATGGACGACACGGCATTCTCGTTCAAATATAGGCCGGCCGCACTTGTGATGGTTCCCAAGGATCCAATATGACCACTTAGGTCTACGTTGCCGCGATATTGTTCTATGGAAGCGGGCGGGCTGTTAGAAGCTCGGCCCGGTTATCAAACTCAATAAGTAACCATACCAGTATGACAAACAGAATATTCAAGTCAATCACATTAGAAGTTTTTCAGAATTATCAGGTTATTGCGAGTTTAGAATTATCAGTTTTTTATTATCCTTTATACTATACCCATGTTAAATTTTCATATTTACATGTTGTCAATATAATGGCTAGACATTCAAGCACACAAAACATGGATTTGAAATCACAAAGTACACCATATAACATTGAAACCATTTCAGTCACATGGAGTTACATATTTATACTTTATCACGAGTAAACTTCTTTGAATTATCATCAAATTGGTAGATCAAATAAACTTTCTTCTATTCGGTTACAAACTATCTTTAATACCAAAACAAACTTACTTCAATACCAAAGTAAAATTTCTCCAATTCTGATAACTTACAATAACTTAACATGTGTGATTCATATACATTCATATATATCATAACTCACTTCTCTTATATTCATGCCAATACAATTTTAGAATTCTTACATATATATGTACATATGATAACAACTTAGCAAACACACTTTACAACATCTTATACTCATAGTAGTTTTCAAATCATTCATTCATTCCACGTGAATATACACAGTTCATACATAACACAGAATCTATCATACACACACATACACTCAAACATACATACATCATCGAGCAACCGACAATGAAACATACATAACCATCAATACATAAGAGAACACATAACCCAAACAATACATAGATATGCACTGGCTTACACAAACAATGCCCGTATAGAACTCATTATCTAATTTAAAATAGGTATGAGATGAATGTCGTCCGAACGGATCCCTAACCAGCTCGACTACTACACCATGAGAACATCAACTAATTAAACTTGCACATATATAACTTAACACAAACTCATCGCACAATTTTGCATACGCAATCACATACATGACAAACACATCTGAATCTTCATCCAAATACTCATTTACATACATATATTTCAATCATATGAATATATATTACTGTGAACTCAAATGCTAAATCATTGACCATCCTCATATCTTTCATTATCGTTCAAACACCCTTAGTTTCAGATTTTTCATATAGTAACCTCTGACACAGAAACTTATCAATTATACTTATCGATTCATGAAGAACTTAGCTTATACTCATTTCTTATCACAATTATCTAATTCAACATTTATACCGATAATCGCATGTTCGAGTCAATAACAAACTTATCCACATAAAAAAACACACACATACATATGTTAATACAGACTCTGAAGTCATAACTTATTCCATTTACTGATCTTTTATACTCAAATCATTAATATACTATCATCTCATACATATACAAATATGTATTTATATACTTATACATATGTTTATACATATGATTATACATATACATATCATTACAGGTTCACACACTTATGTACATAACACATGCATATAAACATTGAGCTCATCAAATGTTTCATTTCATATCATAGAAATAACAAAATCCATACTTGCGATGGTCGATTCACTCAACTAATCATAGTCTTGAACTTCGTTCTCAAACTACCTATTAACTATCATCTTTTTTCTTAAACAAATCAATAACCTCTATATACAATTGAAAACACAAATGAACAATTCAAGCTCTCGCCACATGGGTTACTTACCAAGCTTTGTGAGCGCCCTAGGTCCTAGTCAAATTGAAATTTTGAGGGCATATACAGACTCTTAATGATCCCACGAACGTGCTGAAATTGATGGAATTTTGATCGAAGCTATTGTTCATTCATGGGTCACTATTCACCACCACTTTATTCCATGATTCGCATGCAAGCATGCTAGAACAAAAAATCCATCACCGTCAACTTGTAGTACTCTTCGAGAGCTTTGATTTGGTGGGTGGCTCGGACCGTGAAACAAAACGAGGACCCGAGATCGACCAACCCACTTTCACATGTGTCTCCTCATTTCTCGTCGTTCGATGGCAATCTAGGGCTGCAGCCAGCCACCATAAGGTGGAAGGATGGTTGGGCACACCTCTGTCCAGTCGCGTCGGCCGATGATGCCCCGCAGGCCGCCGGTGCGACCATGGCTCATCCAAATCGTGTTTGGGGATGGGGGTCGTGGGAGGTGTTTTTATATGTTCTTCAAATTTTGTAATTAGAAAAAACTATGGGGTATTTATAAGAAAGTTTCTGAAACTTAAAATTTGACCCTGTGAAATTATAATCAGGTCTCTACCATGGGGCTTTCACGGAAATTCATATTTTGGAAGTCCTTATAATGTAAATTTCAAAAAGTGTTCAACAAAAAAGTTGTTCGTCTTGGAAAAACGAGTTCAATGATTAACAAATCAGCTCAATCAGAATTCGTTTACTATATTTATAGATGAAATAAAAAACTTTTACACGTATAATGATATAAACAAATTCTGCATAACCGGTTCTTGAAACCACGCGTTTTCCTACGCGATAAAGCTTCACTTTAAAATGTTCCGAACTATTTTCCAACACATGAACTCTTATTTTCGAATAGCATCCCATTCCAAAATCTTAACTTTAATTCGGAAACATTCCAACACTGTTCCGAAAAACTCGGGATATTACATTCTCCCCCTTATAAAAATTTCATCCTCGAAATTTGTCTGTCCTTACATCCAATTATTCAAAATCAAACATATGTACGTTAGAATCTTACCCGTATTCGGGAATCCTCTCACTTTACACATTTTAAAAAGTCAAAACAACTTATGATATTTCAAAACAAACACATCGAATCAAATATTTCATATCAAAAACACATCAAACTTATCATCTCAATTCACACTCATTCATAGGAACACGCTCAAATCATTTCAAGTTCATCCATCCCAGAATTAGAAACCAAACATGAATTTTATACAATCAATCACATGCATCATCGGAAACGAGGAACATAACACAAGTTCTTTACTCACAATCAATACAGTATCAAAACGAAAACTTAATACAAAATTCATACTATCCATTTCATCCATAATCTAAAAAGGAATTCATTCATTTCAAATCATGTTATTCCATATCATATATGTAAACGATATCAACATCAAAGTTTACATACATACATATCCAATCGCATATACAATATTGTATGGCTGACAACAAAGCATTACATAACCATCACAATACTCAAAAGATCTGTGACTAACTATAAACTTACATACGTACTCTTATAACGAACATAATCTTTTATATCAACAAATACATCCATTGCCATAGCCAGAAGTGACATATAATGATACATGCTCTTATGATGTTGATAGTCTGAAATCTGTCAATCTCTGTCATCATTAAAATTGAAAACGTAAAACAATCTCTGTCATCATTAAAATTGAAAACGTAAAATAATCTCTTTCAAAAAAACATCTCGAAAACACATTTGAAAAACTATTTTAGTGTAAACAAACTCAATTTTAAAAATTCATCATCGTAAATATGTATCAAGCATCCAACATAACTCAACTGGACGAAACATAATGAGCACCCAATGTCCAAATCGCCCACACAGATCAGACAATGAACGAAATGATCCCCTGTCAACGGAGGGTAGCAGGTTGGTCCACTGCAGTTGGACAAACCCCTATACAAGTGCCACGGTGGAAACATATCATATGAAATTATAAAATCGTAAAAACCATATACAAGTGTCGTGACGGAAACATATCATATCGTATAATATCATAAACAATATCGAAATGTACCAAACTCAAAATATAATTATTTTAAAATCATTCTTTCCCCCCAAAATATAAATATGTATAAATCAAAAATAGATCTTGATACAAATTTTTCAAAATACATATCGAGCGTCCACTGTTCGAGTCGCGCGTACTGACCGGACTGTGTACGAATCATATCAACAGGGTAGTGGGCCAGCCATTTTCCAATTGTTTGGATCCCATAACAAGCGCCCCGGATAAGCCGGAACGATATATATACAAGCGCCACGAAGGGTCAAAAATATAAAATCATCATGCACCGTAACGGAAACAGATTTTCGAGCGACTCGACGAAAAATAAAGTTTTACAGTTTAAAAATACAAAAATCATTTTCGAGCACAGAGACAGAAACATATTATCAAGCACCTCCACGGAAACATATCGATAAATCTCAAAACATAAAAACTTGAATCAAACGTCGAGGCGGAAACATTTTCTTTATCCTTTATAATCAAATCAAAATATCTAAAATCTTTCTTTCTTTCTTCTTTCATTTCCTTTTTCTTTTCAAAACACATTTATGCAAAAATCAAATACCAAGATTTCAAAACATAAATCAAAATATCCGTTCACAATTCAGACTATCAATATCATAGAATTTCTCGTACCTCAAAACACATTAAATTCACATCACATACGTATTCATATTTCCATATAAAAGACATACATTTAACTTAGTGTATACACACAAAACATGAAAAAATGTACCGATAATCAGAATCATCCATATCAAATCAAAATCATTGCATATTATATTAGGGGTGTTCACAGGTCGGGTCGGGTTTATCAAAATTTTAGTTGACCCGATCGGGTCGGGTCATAGACAAAAGAAGACCTGAAACCCGAAAAATGGAAGAGTGACCCGCGCGGGTCGGGTCGTTGCGGGTCGGGTCAGGTATGTGCGGGTTGAATCGGGTCAGCAGAATATGTAATAGACAATTATATATTTTTAATGGTATAAAATTAATCAAGTGATGGAGTAGCTCAAGTGGAATTTTATTGGGTTAAAACCTAATAGGTTTAAGATTCGATTCTCACCCTCGAAAATGGAAGTATATTTTTTTCCCTTATTTTTTTTTCCTCATTTCATCATCACATTTTGATTTTGATATCCAAGTTCCATTTTCATTTTTTATCCAAGCGCCCTCAATTTTGAGTTTGGTAGCTTTTTTTAAATTATTTTTTGAAGGATTAATTATCATTGAAATAAATCAAAGATTACGAGAAATGAAATATGGAAAATAATCAGAAATCCGAGTCTCACAAGCTAATTTTGCTACTGATTTTTCCCAATACCAAATTCACCACATTTTGAACATTAGATTGAAGAGAAGTCAGCCTCTTTAGCACAGCTAATACCGAACATGAGCGCTTCAGCCTCTTTGGTAGCTTCAAAAGTGGAGAAATGAAGAAAATCAAATTAGGCAGATGTTCTATTTTTCTCAATAAATCCTCTTTTTTAATCTATTTTCATTTAACAAATAAATTTCCAATTTTAGTTGCTCTGAAAAATAAAAACACAAATTATAAGGCAAAATTTCAAGGCTACCAATACAGTGATTTTCTTGAATCCTGTAAACTTCAGGGCAAAGGACAAGATAATTAAAGAAAGAATCTTTTAGGGGGCAAATGTACTGTGTGAAGAGAATAATAGAGAATTAAAGAAAAGAATAGAAGAGAATTTAAGTGTACTTTTAGCTTGAGGTTTCGATTAAGTGTATTTTTAAGAACCGTGACCCGACCCAAATTCTGCGAGTCAGGTTTCTTCAACCCGATTTTTTTTACTGAGTTTCAAAACCCGACCGGGTCGGGTCGGGTTTCATCGGGGGGTCACCTTTTGACCAGCAAAATTATTCACCCTTATATTATATCATATACTAAAAATCAAATCATGTTACAAATATTAGACCTAAATGATCTATATGCAACAAAAAACTTAACCCTGTATTCGCAGTCATCAACACCTAAAACTATGCTCTGATACCACAATTGTAACACTCCGCCAGAGGCGGGATGCTACCGGCATGAGACAGGATTAACCCATCTCCATAAGCCTCCAAATTTACAGAAAATCGGGCATGATCCTAAAACTAGACAACCTGGATCACAAACCAGCATCAAAATAGAATCTAAGAAAATATCAAACGAATAAAAGGACCTCAGGTCAACACAAAACATATCAAAATCAACACCTAAAGGCTCTGTGCCCACATTATCTATAAACACTCAAGGGCTTTATGCCCACAACATCATAAGCAATCAAAATATTTACTTAATATATATAAACAGCGTGCTCAGCACGATAAATAAAATATTAATCACAAATCCTAGACCTCTAAAACTTTTCCCAGGACACTTGCGAGAGCGACTGCCGCTTGGGTGATCCGCGTCTCGAGCATGACTTCCAAAACTGTCATGGTTGACCAATCTGGAAGCCAACCTACAAAACTAGCAAACTGTTTTGGTGTGAGTCATAAAACTCAGTAAGTAACCATGCTATTACTACAAACAAAACATACAAGTCAATCATATTATAAGTTTTTCAGAATTATCAGCTTTCGATTATCCTTTATACTTTACCTATGTTAAATTTTCATATTTACATGTTGTCAATATAATGGCCAGACATTCAGGCACACAAAGCATGGATTCGAAATCACAAAATACGCCATATAATATCGAAACCATTTCAACCATATGAAGCATGAAGTCACATATTTATACTTTATCACGAGTAAACTTCTTTGAAATATCGTCAAATTGGTAAATCAAACAAACTTTCTTCTGTTTGGTTACAAACTATCTTTAATACCAAAAAAAACTTACTTCAATACCATAATAAACTTTCTCCATTTCCGATGGCTTACAATAACTTAACATGCGTGATTCATATACATTCATACATATCATAACTCATTTCTCTTATATTCATGCCAACACAATTTTAGAATTCTTACACATATACGTACATACGATAAAAACTTAGCAAACACACTTTACAAAATCTTATACTCATACTGGTTTTCAAATCATTCATTCATTCCACATAGACATACACAGTTCATACAAAACACATAATCTATCATACACACACATACACTCAAATATACATACAATCATCGAGCAACCGACAATGAAGTATACATAACCGTCAATACATAAGAGAACACATAACTCAAACAATAATACATATGTGCTGGCTTATACAAATAATGTTCGTACGAGACTCATTACCTATTTTAGAATAGGTATGAGATGAATGTCGTCCGAACTGATCCTTAACCAGCTCAACTACTACACCACGAGTACATCAACCAATTAAACATGCACACATGCACATACATGACAATCACATCTGAATCTTCATCTAAATACTCATTTAAATACATATATTTCAAACATATGAATATACATTACTATGAACTCAAATGCTAAATCCTTAATCATCCTCATATCTTTCATTATCGCTCAAACACCCTTAGTTTCAAATTTTTCATACAATAACCTCTGATACAAAAATTTATCAATTATACTTATCCATTCATGAAGAACTTACCTTATACCGATTTCTTATCATAATTATCCAATCCAATCCAATCTTTATACTGACAATCGTATGTTCGAGTCAATAACAAACTTATCCACATGAAAAACTCACACATACATATGCTAATACAGACTCTGAAGTCATAACTTATTCCCTTTACCGATCTTTTATACCTAAATCATACATATCCTATCATCTCATACATATACAAATACATGTTTATATACTTATACATATGTTTATACATATGCATATACAAATACATATCATTATAGGTTCACACACTTATGTACATAACACATGCATATAAAAATTGAGTTCATCAAATGTTTCACTTCATATCATAATAAAAATAAAATATATACATGCGATGGTCGATTCACTTAACTAATCATAGTCTTGAACTTCGTTCACAAACTACCTCTTAATTATCCTCATTTTATCCTGAATAAATCAATAACCTCTATATATAATTAAAAATAAATCAACAATTCAAGCTCTCGTCACATTGGTTACTTACCTGGTTTCGCAAGCGCTCTAGGTCCTAGTCAAATCGAGATTTCGAAGGGCATATACAGACTCCAAACGATCCCACAAACACGCTGGAATCGACGAAATTCCGATCGGAGCTACGGTTCATTCGTGGGTCACTATTCACCACCATTTTCTTCCTCGATTCATGTACAACCATGCACGGAATGGAAAATCCATCACCGTCAACTTGTAGTACTCTTCGAGAGTTTTGATTTGACGGGTGGCTCGGGCCGTGAAACGAAGCGATGAGTCAGGATCAACAAACCCACTACCGCATGCATCTCCTTCATTTCTCGTTGTTCGACGGCGATCCGGGGCTGTCGCCGACCACTACAAGGTGGAGGAGTGGCCGGTCGCGCCAGCCTGTGATGGCCAACAGGTCGCTGGCGCGACCATGGTCATCCAAATCGTGTTTGGGGATGGGGGTCGTGTGAGGTATTTTGAAATGTTCTGTAATTTTTGCAATTAGAAGAAACTATGGGTATCTATAAGAAAGTTTCAGAAAATTATAATGTGAAATTACAATCAGGTCTCTCTCATGATATTTTTACGGAAATTCATATTTTGGAAGCCGTTATGATGCAAATTTCGAAAAGTGTTCAACACGAAAGTTATTCGTATTGGAAAAGTGAGTCCAATGGTTTAATAATCAGCTCAATCAGAGTTCGTTTGCTATTTTTATAGCCGAAACATTAAACTTTTATGAGTATAACGATATAAATAAATATCGTGTAACCGGTTCTCGAAATCACATGTTTTCCAACGCGACAAACCTTCACTTTAAAAATTTCCGATCTATTTTTCAACACATAAACTCTTATTTTCGTATAGCATCCCGATTCGGAAACCTTCCAACACTGTTCCGAAAAACTCGGGATATTACAAATTAATTTCTCATATTGTCATTCGAACGAGAAACAGTTATCAACAATTATTATTATTATTATTATTTCATTCTTTTCGTTTTTCGATGAGAATCATATATGCAATTTTGTATAATGAATTATTGGCTGGTTATTAGGAAAAAAAATGTCACTTTAAGAATACTTGCTTTGTGAGTGGTAATGGACGTAAGAGCTTAGTGGGCTCTTTGATATATTTGGTGCATGAAATGATGGTGAAGATTATGGAGGGACCCAATTGAGGCTTGATCATGATGATAATCATCGCAAGAGGAATCCCTTCAATTGAGGAGCAGTATTAGCATATAAAAAAAAAAAAGTATAGGTGGTAAATGAGTTAATATTTGGTTGTGAGATTTTGAGTTTGAATTCAGAGAATGTATTTTTTATAAGAGTCTTGGGTAGTCGGGGGATTTAACTGCTCTGCTTAATCCTGGATCGGGGGTTTAACAACGAGATTTCCAACGTTTCCAAAAATATATATATATATATATAATATATATATATATATATATATATATATATATATATATATATAATAAAATTAATAATATATTATAATATATTATTAGGTGTGTTAAATAATTATTTGTATAAGCAGCGTTGAAAGGTGGGACCTTTTTTTCCTTTTCTAAACAAAAACTTTATCAGCCACAGTTTAAAAAGACGTGAAGACGAAGAAGAAAAAGAATGTGATTTGCATGTGATCCAACAGCCTTTATGTTCCTCTCTTCCAACAAAATATACTAAACCCACCATTTCATTTAGTTTCATTTTTGACATATTGGTCAATTTGGGTCTCTTTACCTTTTTTGCTTAATCATGTTTAGGTTTACATTACCTCGAAGCTAATGTTTATGTACCAAGACCTAATTTTGGGGCCCATGCCCATTAAAAGCATTTTACGTGAATTCAAAAGACACCACATATCACATCAACGATGTAGATATGTTCTCAAGGATTGAGGAAATTTTGAATTTAGATTTGGATTCAGAATTTTATAATGTTTGGTATGAGACTTGGGTTTTCATATTATTTAATATAAGAATCGAGAAGATTTTTGTCCAAATAAAAAATTGGGGTAAGATTTGAGATAAACTTAAAAAATCTTGAATCTCATTCTATATTCGAGTTCTCGAGCCGTGATGAGTTCGGGATTCGAGATGATTTTTTGTCCAAATTCAAAACTCAGAATGGATTTAGAATAATTTTTCATCCCAAACCCATAATCAAGTGTGACTAGGAATAGAAAATCCTAGTTCGTCTTGATCGACGTCTCTATGTTATGTTATGTAGAATATACTCTATATGCATGCATGTATGTATGTGATAAAGTTGTAGGTTCTAGTAAGATCTTTTTTACGTTGAAGTTGAATTGATGCCTTTAAGAAAGAATATTAAAAGAAATTGAGAAAGCAAAAGAAAAGAGAAAGGAAAGGAGGAGGTGAAGAAAGAAATTAAGAAATTAAATTAATGAAGAGAAAGATACTTATTGTTTGTTGCTTTTAATGTATATCCAAAGTGAGTCAAAATGAGCTTCGTTTCAACGACAAGCAACAATAGGCCATTCAAGACTAATTTTTTCTTTTTTTCTTTTGAAGTTCTTTTATGGAAGAATATATAGAGCTTTTGCATGGGAAAAAATGCTTTTGTATTCTAATGTTCTATTAGTATATAGATTCCTTTTTGTATATAAAATTTTCTTTACTTTATTTTTGTCAATGTCTTGGTTCACTTTAAAATCTTGTAAATGTACATAATTTGTTAATGAGGGAGATAGAATACATATCTAATTGGCTTCGTACTTCTTAATTAATAATTAACTCGTTTCCTTGCAATTGGAGACATGATTATAAGGGACCCTAACATTATTTTTTAAGTAACTATATATATTGATCAATTTGCAGAAGAGTAAAAAGAACACAAATTTGTGAATGCTAATTGATTTTAAAATTCTCTTGAGATGATTATTTGGTGTTTAAATTCCAATGGCAGAACGAGTTATATTGTTCTTGCGGCGAAAAATATGGAAAATGATGAGGAGACTAAATTAGGATAAAGAGAGTAAATCAAGACAGCGTCGTTTTGATGATAAATTTTAAAAAATCAAAATTATTTCGTTTTGATTGTATTTTTATCCTCGTTCAGTCCCGATTTAATCTCGATATCATTGCTCAAAATGATTTATATACATACATTTGTATTTATTGTTGATGGTGATTTTCGGACCCAAGAAGATTCGAAATATGGAGAAGTGTATTAAGGGGATTTCACTTACCAAGATGGGGCCCAAGGCCTTTGCGAGAATGAGGGTCCAGGCCCTGGGCCCAGAGGTGTCTAACAGAGCAGTGGATCAGAATTGGCTACATTTGAAGACCGACCTGAGGATACATCAGCAGAGGCAAGTCACATATACCCGGGGAATGTGATCATTAGAAGATACAAGTCAGAAGAAAATCATAACAGTTCAGACTTTTATCAAATGAAGCTATTTTTCAATGTTTCGATATGCTTGTAACTAAAATGGCCAAGGAGCAGCTTAATGTTGGCTTGACCCATTTGAAGAGAAGTTGAGGGAAGTGAAGACTTTTCTACTGACCCGACCTGTTAGTAGATGCAATGAAGGACGTCATTTATTTCAGTTTATCGACCCGAGGATATAGGTCGGGGTTGCAGCATTATGCTCTTAGACGGACGACATAAGCCCTAAACGGAAGTTTGAGCCTCCCAATGGGTAATGAGATGGGAGTAGGCGAACGACTAATGGGACGGAATTGAGCTTCAGGCTTATCCACAGACACTAGGGGTGATCACGATTTCGGGTCAAACCGCAACCCGACCGAAATCGCACCAACCCGAACTGCACCGCGTGGTTTGAAAAAAATTAAAAATGATTTCGGGTAAATCGGAACCGAACCGTAAATTTCGGGTCGGTGTGTGGTTTTGACCCAACCGCTACACGAACCGCCCAAAACCGCAAATTTTGACTCAAACCGCAACCCGAACCACCTAAACCGCCGACCCGTGCTCAAATTAGATATTATTTTATATTTTTCTTCTTCTTTAAACATGAAATTTAAGATATTTAATTATCATATGATAATATGCAATGTATAAATGAAAATTATGTATTTCTCTCTACAATTATTAGGTGAAAACACACAAAATTTCCTTAAAAAATTTATAATCTAAACAGCCAACCCGAACCGCCCAAACCACTAAACTGCTAACCTGAACCGCCGCGGTTTTCCTTATCAAATTTGCTGTTTCGGTTTCTAATTTCCCAAACCACCAACCCGCGCGGTTTGAAGTGAAAACGAAAAAACCGACCCGAACTGCACCGCGAACACCCCTAACAGACACACACAACCGCGTAGGAGTGGTTGGAATACAGGTTGGCATATGGGCAAAACTTGTAGCAGTTACCAAAAAATGGCGAATCTATGAGGTTCACATGGCAGTGAGTAGTTGTGTCAGACGGCAAAGCTACTATTTATAGGTTGATTAGGGAAGAGAGCCTACGCAATGATAACTTGGTAACGTGGCTGACGTCACGAATTGGTGAAATAGTGGGTTTAGGCATACTATATAAAGGGGTTGATAACTCATTGTAAATGGTTGGTTGATTTGGATTCTGAGAATTCTTGTAACTTGTAAAAGAGAGAAAAATAATTAAGCTAGAGAGAAAGAGCAGGTCGGTCTGACCCGAGTTCCTAATAAAATATTTTACTTCCTTTGCTTCTGTGGACATAGGTTGTGTTAGGGCAGTTTTGGAATCCCTAGGGTCAGAACTGTATCATGCGCAGCGAAAATGGGTCTAACCCATGTATATCAAGCATGGGTGTAATTTTAAAATATATAATGAAATACTATATTCCATTACGAATGTATAGGAAAAACCCGGGGCTGAATCGGAGTCCGGAAGCTCAAGAACGACAGAAAATAAATTTCAGCATGCCTAGCGCGTACGCGCACTGTGCCCGAACTGGCAAATTTTTTATTTTTTATTCCAAATTTTGTTACTTCCAAATACACCCAAAATTAATTTTAATTTCAAAACCAACATCAACACATGTTATAGAACAAAATTCAAGTTTTTCAAAATATCAAATATTTTTATAAGAACATAAATTTATTCTAAATACGAACTTGCGTAAATTTTGAATCAAATACACAAACCAAATTAGAATCCCAACAAGAAATGTCTCGTGAACAATTCTAGGTCACCCAAAGCTAGTCAAGTGAATCTAGAATGGTAGCCATAGCTGTAAGCTTTAATCTAGAGTTATAAACTCTAATTTTATGTTTATGTCTAACATAAATATTTTTTACCTAATAACAAGTATATTGTGTTTATACTTCCAAAGCATCCTAACGCAATTTATTAGTTTTATTTCAACATTAAGTTATGTGATCATGCATCCAATACATAGAAGAACATAATTTTAGCGAAGTTGTAACTTACCTAGCAAGCTTGATGTAAAGATCCAATCTTCTTCTCTTTGTTGAAAAGGTAGGAGAACCTCCAAGGTTTGCAAGCTTCACTCTAAGATCCGATCTTGATTCCAATTTAGCAAGCTTCAATCCAAGATCCAATCTTGATTTCTCCTAGATGAAATGTTATAGAAACCTCACAAGCTTATCTAAACACTTCTCTAACTTAGGCTAATTTCTCTAAGAATTTGCTTGTACTTAGCTTTCTCAAGCTTTTACTTTGCTTAATTAAAACCTTCCTAAAGCTTGCTATTTATAGCAAAACTTAGGTAATTTTTCAGTTATCTTGATTGCTATAGTCCAACTATCCAATCAACGATTTTAGGTACTATTTAATATAATGATTACTATAGTCTAACTATATAATCAACTATAATTTAATTGGTTAAATTCAAATATATTGATTACTATAATCCAATTATATAATCAACTATAAATTGAAGTAGTTTGAATACAGTCCAACTGTTTTAGTTAAAACAACGATATTAGTCAAACTAATATTTATTCGAGTAATGACGAAAAATTGAAATGAGCGCGTATTGGCAAGTATCTAAACGAAATTGCAAATTTAATACTTGCCTCCCACTATTTTTTGGCGAGCCTCTAACCCTCTGTTGAGTACTCGGGAAACCTTGTTTCTGTTGGGTTTCTAGGTTAGTCCCAAGATCATTCAAGCATAGAAATCATGTGAATACTCATAAGAAGTATGGTGAAATCATACTTACATTGATCGGATTTTGATGCGATGAACACAAAACTTTTGCTCCTCCATGGAAGCTCTCGGCCAACCCCAAATATTGTGCTCCAAGTTTTCGGTCATGCCCTCCATTGATGATCCAAGCTCCAAGCTTTGCAAATGGTGATTCCATGCTCAAGGGTTTGTTTCCCTATCACCTTGGATGACTCTTCATGTGCTAGCATTGGAAAGATTTGCCACAAATCTTCCTTGTTTCTTCTTCTATGTCTCGGCCAAGCAAGAAAATGAGAAGAAAATTGGCTTCAAAAGCCGAGAAGGAGATGAGGGAAAAAGGGTTCCCAAAACCGTGAGTGTTGCAAAAAGGGAGAGAGAAAATTTGTGTTGTGTATTTGGTTATTTAATTTCCAAAATTCAAATACCAAAACAATTACCATTTTTTCAAAAAGGTACAAGACTTTTAAAGTCTTCCAACCACCACCATCAATCACTCAAAAGTGAATAGTTGTCAATCACTCAAAGTGACAAGACATCCATCACTTGAATGACTAATGATGTGACATTTGATATGACTTGTGGGCCGCACTTGAATTCGAAATGCGAGTGGGCCCGCAAACACTCCCGGACTCGGGTTCGCTAATTCCGAATTAATGAATTTTCCGTTGCGACGTAATTAAATCAAATTTAATTAAATAATTATGTCTAGCAAAATTACTATTCACGTCGCTAACGAATTAATTCTAAATTAACTCGTTTGCCCGAATTAAAATCTAATTTTAATTCTGCGTCGAAATCCAATTTCGTATAATATATCGAATATATTATTTTATCGATTAATTCCAAATTAATCGTTCTCTCTCTTTAAATAATATTTTATCTGAGATAAAATATCTCCGTAATTAATCCCAAATTAATTTTCTCTCTCTAATAATTAATCCCAGATTAATAAAGTGCGAGTCATACGTCATCGGTGAATCTTCGGGAAGCGACCCATGAGATCCCCGGATATGTTGGCAGTAAATCCGGTCGTCGGACTATCCGAACACGTACGTACCTATAATATGTTTTTACCGATTTACAAGACATGGTTGGCTTCTAGGAAAGCACCGTGCCTACCCAATTCTCCAGAAATATTCTTAAAGGAATATGTAATCTTATCAGGCGTAGTATACGTAGTATTACGTATTACGATCCAGTATCGGATGTCACGTGCTAGGCCTGGGGCTGGAATTGTGTATGCCCCGTACGAAGCACATATCGGATCTCTGGTAACTAGTCTCTTTAATCGGATAACATGACCTAGTCATAATATCCCGATAGCTGCAGCATATAAGAGCACAAGTTCCGTATCCTACGTGATCATCATCTCCACTATGACTGGAGTGATACTTCCATCTCGACATCACACCCAATACACTACGATTCTCAATATACCCAGAAGAGGCTTACACAGAACCGGTTAAAGCCCTGGACGACCAAAACCAAAGTATATTGATTGTCGCAAGTATTAGCGATGCAAGTCTCAAGTTAAGACCAAATACACATACCCTGATTCGGACTTCCATTGACATATAGTCATACTACCAATGGAATTTTGAGGGGTCTATCCAGAGGGAAGTTGTTTCCGTACCATCGATAAACACAACCTCCTATATCACTTGCATGAGTATCCTATACCCAAATATATGAGAACTATGCAGTTATGCTCCCACAACGCGCACAAGTGTAATACTAGTTTATTCCGCATTATCGATGTCCAATCTCGATAATACTACGACTATGGATATTTAATGATTAAACCTTTGTGGATTGATATTGTCTCATATCATCTCAATCCGGAACTAATCATAAGGACCTTTTATCATTTATACATCTTGGTAATCTAATTACAAATGATAAAAGAGCAATTTCCTTTGTCACATAGTTAATTTGTACAACAACACCGTGATCTGTACAAATAGTGATGTTATGGGTCATAATTGTCCAACAGTTTCCTAGTGGGCTAGGATCCTGTTAAATAACACACAACCTTGACTTTGGCCAACAAATTGTATGATATTTAACTAGGTAGATCTCTAAGATCAATTGGATCTCATCCAATTCCTAGATCCAGTAGGTGGACATCCAAGTCCGAAACATATATCTTATATATGCCAATATATCCAATATATTCCCTAACCTTTTTCCTCTGAATCAATTAAGCATTGGCTTTGACACAACAAACTTAATGATTCCAGTTAAGTGGGACCCATTGACTTTGGAAAGCTTCGTAATCGATGTCGATGGACAAGAAGTGATCTTGACTTTGGCCAACAAATCACAACTTGGAAAAGACATGCGATATTGAACAAAGCCTTCATGATTCAAACACATCCGCGATGGACAAAGGCCTTGACTTTGGCCAACAAACCAGTGCTAATCTTGAGAATGAATCATCTTGAGAATGAATCATTCAATGGAAGGAAAAACGTTTAATATATGTTGAGGGTCTTTCGCTTAATTAGTAACCAATTAATTATCTTTGTTAAGGTCTCATCATACACCCTTAAACATACATTCTAAAAACATAATAAGGCGCGTAAATAAATTTAATAATGATATGAGGATGGATATTTAAAACACTTTGTTCCTAGAACAAATCTCTCCATTTCCTCTCTCCCGCTAGCACAAATCTTACTTCTACCCAATTACATAACACTTCTAAAGAAACCTCATTTACATTGAGGGGAATAGGTGAGAAGAGAAATACAAAGAGTCAAGAGGTAATAGGCTGGACACGCAGGTCCAATTTAATAAATTCTAAATTTATTACAACAATTTCCAAAATTACCCTCACCCATCTAATATCCATCTGATATACATTATTCATACATCACATTCATGTATTCACACAAAGCATGTTATCAATCAATCTAATCCAATTAATTAATCTGAAATTAATGACCATCCAATGTTCAAGCAATGATTTGATTTGCGCGAGTCCGACTCGTTTTAAGAATAAGTACTCAAAGTACGAATTCTCGAATTATATTAAATTACAACATTAAATCCAATTTAATTTGTATTTAATATTAATTCTATATTTAATTCCAAATTAAATACTTACACTTTATTAATGTGCCTTTAGCGACTTAGATTCTAAATCTAATCTTTTCGGGTCTCAAAGCCCAATTAACATCCAATGTCAATTTAATTAAAGTCCAATGAGCTTTCAATTAATTTCTTAAGGCATGGACTTTGGTCAATATGGATCAAACCCAAATACCAAAGCCCATTTAAGGAATCACCCTTATTTGCCAAGAAACCAATTTAGGCCCATTAGGCCTAATTAAAATATTAAAGGCTCATTTAAGTATATTTGGACTTTATGGATATGGTTTTGGGCCCAATTGGATCCAACCAATTAACCTAAACCATACTTGGCCCAACCAAGCCCATTAAGCCCAAATACAACTTTATTAGCCCAATTCCAAATTAGCCCAATTAATTAAATTACAAAATTCCAAATTTCACAATTAAATTAATCTAAAGTGTATAGCCATAATTAATTAACCAAATTAACATTTCCAAAATACCAATTTACATAATTAATTATGCTAATCATCATCAACACATGTCCAACATTATTGAATCAAAAATCAATTCATTTTCCATGCTTTTGGTCACGGCAATTTAGGGGTTTTTGTTCAATTCCGATTTCAATCCAATTGAATCTCAAATCAACATTTCCCAAGCCTTTTAAACTCATCCAATGATTCAAAAAATAAAAATCACCATGACTTTAGGGCACTCAAAGTTTCAGCCAAGCCAAGTTTTTGGGGAAAATTTGATCCAATTCAATTTTCATCAAATTAATCACAAATAACTCTAAGTTATCATCATTCAAGCATACTCAAACAATCAATTTCATCCAAACATGCTCAAATCAATTTTACCCAATTTTACCCTAATTCATTTTCATGCTTAAACCTGGTTCTGATACCATTGTTGGGTTTCTACTATAGTCCCAAGATCAATTTAAGCATTTAAAAGTGTGAATACGACAAAGTTAAGTTGCAGAATACTCACTTTGATCAGCTTTTGCGATGCGAGGAACAACAAAAATTTCTTGCTCCATCCTTGAAGCTTTCGGCCATGGCTTCAATTTTTGCTCCATGTTGGATCTCCAAGCTCCAAGCTTTGTGTGTGATTCCATGCTCAAGGGTTTGTTTTCCTATCACCTTTGGATGACTCTTTATGTGCTAGCATTGGAAAAATTTACCACAAATCTTCCTTATTTCTTCTTCTTGCTCTCGGTTTTGAGAGAGATAAAAGAGAGAAAATGGCCCTTGGCCGTGAGGTAAGAGGAGAGAGAGAGAGGAGTGAGTTGTGTTGTTGTATTTTGGTTTCTAAAACCTAATAAAACATATACCAAAAAATCTCTACAGATTTTGTATTTGTTTTTCCAAAAAACAAAAAGCAAAAGTGAGGGAAAAATGGCATTAAACGCATTCAACAACCACCATCAACTATTCACATCAATCAATGATGACAAGCATCACTTCACTCAAAGTGATGTGACTTCCATCACTTGATTGACTAGTGATTTGACGCTTGATGTGACTTGTGGGCCACACTTAAAACATATACCAAAAAATCTCTATCTACAGATTTTGTATTTTTTTTCCAAAAAACAAAAAGCAAAAGTGAGGGAAAATGGCATTAAACGCATTCAACACCACCATCAACTATTCACATCAATCAATGATGACAATCATCACTTCACTCAAAGTGATGTGACTTCCACCACTTGATTGACTAGTGATTTGACGCTTGATGTGACTTGTGGGCCACACTTAAATTCGAAATGCGAGTGGGCCCGCAAACACTCCTGGGCTCGGGTTCGCTAATTCCGAATTAACGAATTTTTCATTGCGACGTAATTAAATCAAATTTAATTAAATAATTATGCCTAGCAAATTACTATTCACGTCGTTAGCGAATTAATTCTAATTAACTCGTTCGCCCGAATTAAAATATAATTTTAATTCCACGTCGAAATCTAATTTCGTATAATATATCGAATATATTATTTTTATCGATTAATTCCAATTAATCGTTTTCTCTCTTTAAATAATATTTTATCCAAGATAAAATATCTCCGTAATTAATCCCAGATTAATTTAGAATCTCTATTAATTAATCCAGTTTAATAATGTGCGAGTCATACGTCATCGGTGAATCTTCGGGAAGCGACCCATGGGATCCCCGGATATGTTGGCAGTAAATCCGGTCGTCGGACTATCCGAACACGTACGTACCTAGTATTACGTTTTACCGATTTACAGACATGGTTGGCTTCTAGCAAAGCACCGTGCCTACCCAATTCTCTAGAAATATTCTTAAAGGAATATGTGATTTATATCTGGCGTAGTATACGTAGTAATTGCGTATTGCGATCCAGTATCGGATGTCACGTGCTAGGCCTGGGGCTGGAATTGTGTCTACCCCGTACGAAGCACATATCGGATCTCTGGTAACTAGTCTCTATAATCGGATAATCGTGACCTACTCATATTATCCCGATGACTACAGTACTAAAGAGTACTAATTCCATATCCTACGTGATCATCATCTCCACTATGACTGGAGTGATACTTCCATCTCGACATCACACCCAATACACTACGATTCTCAATATACCCAGAAGAGGCGTACACAGAACCGGTTAAAGTCTTGGACGACCAAAACCAAAGTATATTGATTGTCGCAAGTATTAGCGGTGCAAGTCTCAGGTTAAGACCAAATACATATACCCTGATTCGGACTTCCATAGACACAAATTCATACTACCAATGGAATTCTGAGGGGTCTATCCAGAGCGAAGCTGTTTCCGTACCATCGGTAAACACAACCTCCTATTACACTTGCATGAGTATCCATACCCAAATATATGAGAACTATGTCGTTATGCTCCCACAATGCGCACAAGTGTAATACTAGTCTATTCCATATTATCGATGTCCAATCTCGATAATACTACGACTAGGGATTTATTTAATGATTAAACCTTCGTGGATTGATACTGTCTCATATCATCTCAATCCGGAATTAATCATAAGGACCTTTTAATCATTTATATATCCCGGTAATCTAATTACAAATGATAAAAGAGCAATTTCCTTTGTCACATAGTTAATTTGTACACCAACACCATGTTCTGTATAAATAGTGATGTTATGGGTCATAATTGTCCAACACAATCTTGATTCCAATGCTAGCAATCTTCACTTCAAGATCCAATCTCGATTTCTCCTAAATGAAATATTGTAGAGACCTCCCAAGCTTCTCTAAACACTTCTTTAACTTAGGCTAATTTCTCAAATAATTGTTTGTACTTAGTTTTCTCAAACTTTTACTTTGCTTAATTAAAACCTTCCTAAAGCTTGTTATTTATAGCAAACCTTAGGTAATTTTTAATTAATAAAAATTATAATCAAATTTTATGTGGGCTTAGTCTAATTTTTCCAAATATGTATAATTAGGTATGATTAATCTCCAGTGTCTCCTACTTTGATTTAATCCAATTAAATTAAGCCAATGATTAGGTAATGGATTAGTTCAATGTTTTCCACTTTGATTTAATCCAATTAATCAAGTCAAAACCACTTATTATATATACTTATAATTACCCTAATATTCTCAAATGGTAGATGCCCTTGTGTAATTATTGAATTAATCCAATTAATCCAATTAGGTCAAAGTAAATAATCAATGTTATCCAATAACACTTGATTATCTTAGTTGATCATTAGAATATTGAATATTATCTTTTATCAAATTAATCGGCTACCCAAGTACTCAATGAGTACACTTCATATTGGGACTCTCTAAGTTCAGACATGTTCGTCATATAAGCATAGCTAATATGTACGCAATTCTGCCACCTACAAATTCACGAAAAACACGAACGACTTTTCCGAACTATACAAGTCGAGGTCATCATATATGTTTAACAATCCATCCATCGTAGGCTATCTGAGTTGTGCTTAGGAAACATAAAATACACTGTCAAGTTTCTGAAGTACATATCTCATGTCGACATGTCCACGATTCTTCATAACTGATATGATCCACCTAGGTGATCGACTCTGGCCAAAGTTTTAAGAATCATGACTTTACTCACATGGATACCTAAACCTCTTATGGTACATATACGAGCCGACAGATTCTATCTTACTTCGCACTTGATTACTGAGTGTATCGGTCCTCACCCAACGAATATCTAGAGGTCAGACCATGAAAGGTTTCTGACATACATGACATCAAAGTATAGAGGATCTCACACAAAATCAATATTATCCTATAGTCAAAGGATTACATATTGACGGTAGTGTGTTCTTCCAACTATTAGGAATCACATGTGAGTCATTCAGTATTCGGTTCAACTAATACCCCCACACATTTATATGAGTTTCCAAAACTCATGGTACATCAGGTTAAACTATTGGAACTCCAATTCCAATATACGACATGTGCTAGTCTTCTAGGTTATATGAATTCGACCGTATTCCAAAAATAAACGACTAGAAATATAAATACTTTAACAATAGTTTTACAATAGTAATATTTATCCCAATGTCGGACCACCTAGTGTCCAATATTACTACAAGATTATTATAAGGTCGATGTCATTCTTAACATATCTATACATCAATCTAATACACATAATGACAATACCATTAATAATTTATGAAATGAAAATATAGTTATTTTATTAATAAATAATAAAATATATAATTCGGATTGGCACTACAAGCACCAACTCCAACAATGATTACCATTAGGGATGGTATGGATGATATCTATGATATTAAGACCTCTTTTCGACACGGCTTTGAAATGAAGGATCTTGGTCATCTCATTTATTTTATTGGCCTTGAGGTACTCTCTTATCAGACTGGCTATTATCTTTCTTAGACTAAGTATACATATGATTTATTTGCTCGAGCAAGGTTAACAGACAACAAGGTCACCTCTACTTCTCTTAACCCTCAGATTAAGCTTCTAGTATTTGATGGTAATCCTCTTCCTGATGTTATTCTCTACCGATAATTAGCTAGCAACTTGGCCTATTTAACAGTTACATGGCCTGATATTACATATGTTGTTCTTATTGTTAGTCAGTTTATGTTAACACCTCGATCTGCTCACTTCGAAGTTGTTCTTCATTTACTCTGCTACATCAAAGACACTCTATTTCATGGTCTTATATTTTTATCTCATTCTTCTCTTAAGCTTCATGTCTACTCTGATGCTAGTCGGGCGGGTAACCCCACTAATTAGCATTCTACAACTGGTCTTTGCATCTTCTTAGGTGATTTCCTTATTTCTTGGCGTAGTAAAAAAAATCTGTGGTTTTTCGCTCTAGTACTGAATCTGAATATCATGCAATTATTGATGCTACTCAAGAAATCATTTGGCTTTGCTAGCTTCTCGATGACATGGGTATTCCCCATTCAGTGCTACACCTCTCTACTGTGACAACAAAAGTGTCATTTACATTGTGCATAATGATGTCTACCATGAGCACACAAAAAATTGAAATGGATTGTCACTCTGTGCATCAATATATCACTCAAGGTATTGTATGCCTTAATGAAATCTCCACTGATGTGCAGTCTACTGATCACTTTATCAAACCTCAACTTTTAGGGCGATTACGTGAGTTAGTTTCCAAACTCAAGCTTGCTTATCTTCCACCAGCTTGAGTTTGAGGAGGGTGTTAATAAGGAAATCAATACGTAAGGAATATTCTCTTTATTAAGGAAATAATATTTTCCTATATATAATGAATTTCCTCAAATTCTGATTCTCCTTATTACTGTACATATTTGTATGATTTCTTTCCTATTTTAGTTTTCTATATTTCCTATATAAAGATCATTACATTATAATTATAATTCGGAATGAAATAAAAAACTTATTTATCTCAATCACACTGACATTAATAATTAACACATTAATAATTAAGTTAATTTTATTTATATATGGTAGAAAATGATTATTAACGCATATTTAGATTTAAATACGTACCCCCTTATTTATACGGTAAAAGTTAAGACAAGTGAGAGATCACCAAGAGCAACGTGCATATCAATTAATAAACCAGGAAATACTTGATTTCAATCTTCTATACTTATCTATATCATGATTCCCTTGATATCAGATCTTTCCTATTCAAGTTATTTTCTTGTAATTATTGCATAATTTTAGAAATATTAAAATAAAATTGATAATTAAATGCACACTATTGTGCATGTGAAAGACTTATGTAAAATGAGCATATGGATGACGTGGGGACGCCCGTCCATAGGATGTACATGTATCATTTCAAATTCATTCTTTTATTTCATTAGTAAACTG
>SKCR01019411.1:0-63968 GCA_019454045.1 Zanthoxylum bungeanum | reverse complement strand
TGATCGTCATAATCTACGGGTGGATAGATTATGGACACGAAATTGGATTTCGTGACGGATATACCTGAATCTATTGAGTCTCAATAATGAAACATACTCGTAGAGCACTAGAGCAACATTTATGAATAATGATGATTATTTATAAATCGTTTAATCGTTAAACGAAAAATACATGCGAACGGGCCGAACCGTCATTTCCTAATTAATGTGTATTTGTATTTAATATATGATATTATTAAATACACATTAATAAATAGTCAAATAAAGGTATTTGACATATATCATCAATATATGTATTTGAGATATTTAAAGTAAATATAATACATATATTTGATATATTTATATTTAATTAATTATTTAATTATTTAATTGTTAAATGATTTAATATAATTAAAATATAAATATATCACCAAATGATAAAGTTAGGAAATGATTATAAGTGTAAATGTTTGACTTTACATTAAAGGAAAAGGTTGTCAAATTGATTTTGACTTCTTAAGATATTTGTTCAAAATTGTTTGAAAAATTAAAATATCTTTCTCCTTTATTTTTAATTAATTTCGGCCATAACACTTAAATATAAGAGTTATATTCTTCTTAGTTGCATTTGTTGACTTAATATAAATATCTATAAAGTGTTATTAAGATATTTTATCAAGTTGATTAAATGTAAAGTGAAATGAAATTGAAATTACAAAACTTGTATTTCCTTTAGTGAATTTCGGCCAAGGCCATTTTGATACAAGTATATATTGTTTTTCATTTCATTTCATTCAAAACCTAATACACTTTAAAGAAAAACTCCATTAATGGAAGCAAAGGAAGCTTGTGAGAAAGAAGAAGAAATCAAAGAAAGCTTGGATTTTAGTGAGTTTTTCCAACTTGCTATTAGAAAGGAAAATGTTCCTTAGGATCTAGGCTTAAACATATGATGTTCTTAGGTTATTTCTTTCTTTATTCCTTGTGTTTTTGTTGATGGAAGTTTTGATGGAAGTGTTGAGCATGTATAATGAAGGAAGGTTGTGACTATTGTAGTTATAAGCTTTCTTTTAAGGTTTTGGAAACCATGTTGCTAATCTAGAGTTGTTGACCCACTCTTAGATGACCTAGATTTGATCTTGAGTTGTTTCATTGTGTTGAGACTTTGATTGGATGGAAGAAAGATGATTGAAGTGTTGTATTTAACCAATTTGGTCTAATTTGTCCAATTTGATGAAATTGAAAAAATTAGGGTTCATGACCAATTCCAAATTTGGGGATTTTCATATATGTTGTGTATTTGGATGTGTATATGATGCATTATAAGTTTCATGTGATTGGATTACATTTGGATGTGTTTTGAGACATGAAATGACAAAAGGCACAAAATGCCCACCATTGGGAGCATTCGGCCAAGGATGATAAAATTTGGGGATTTGGTTGCTTTTTGTGTTTTGATGTTTTGAACATGCTAAGTTCATCTTAGAAATGATTTAGAATCATTCAAAATTGATTAGATCAATTTCGGACTAAAATGGACAAAATACCAAAATAAGGGTAATTTGGTAATTTCACTTGAATATGATTCATTTGAAATTTTATTTCATAATTTGATTATTGGATAATTAAATAAATATGTTTATTTAATTGATCCGAGAAAAATTTTTGAAATCGGAAAATACAATTTTCCACCGCTTCCGCTGCGTTACCGGATTTAGCCCCTAAAAACCCCTACACTAGTATCCACTCTTCGAAAGTGTGGATATACGATTCTTTTTTAATAGTGTCCCTGAAAACTATGCCACAATCAGTTTCTTAATTGATCAAATCAGTTTGAGCTATTAATGTGTCATGTTATATATGTGAGATTTATTTATATTCTAAATATAAATGCTGTTATTTACATCTAATGTGTTTACTCTCAATATCATCTTTATATAATAAAACACTTAGTGTTCTAGAATATAAAGGTTCACCCGCAGCGGGTTAAACACTGATATAGAGTAGTATAGTAACTGTATAAAAATGTATCTTAGTTATTATAACAGTTTTTAATTAGGTACTAACCCGAAGGTAGTTCCTAAATTCAAGTAATTATGGTTAAAACAGCGACTTTTGTCCCGTTTCCATTCGTAGATAAATCTCAATTGAAGTCAGTATCATGTTCAAAACAGATTCTGAACATCAATATATATATTATGTACCACACTAAATATTTAAAATCCAATTTTAATATTAGTTGTGAACATATTATGACAATCATATTTGAAGTCAGAGCCTTGCACGTCTTCTAATCCTCCTTGGGATATGTCCTTCAATTTCATTATCATGTCTAAGGATCTAATCCTTAATTCTGATTCATAAATTAAGGAGTCTACTTGACAAGTATAATGGATTAAGCACTAAAGTTATCATTACATGAATATTCCAAACATCATGTTCTACTTATTTGCTTAACTCCGAGCTTATGCATAATATAATATTTTATCAAATAAAATAACTTATTAGTTTTATTTCCAGGACAATCCTGAAATTATTCCCAATTTGAAAAATAAATCATTTAAAATATTTTAATCCAAGATTATATTTTAAATATCCAACTTTTCAATTTTATCTTGATTACAATAGTCCAACTATTTAATCAACGATTAGTGGTACTATTTATTATAATGATTATAATAGTCCAACTATATAATCAAATATAATCCAAATTAATTAACCTCAATTACATTGATTACTATAATCCAATTATAAATCAATTGTAAACTGAAATTAATTAATTCAAATATATTGATTAATATAATCCAACTATATATAATCAACTATAATACAGTCCAACTGTTTATTAAAACAACAATTTAAATATTAGTCCAACTAACATTTAATAATACGACGAAATAATTTGAATGAGCGCGTATGGCGAGTAATTGAACGAGTATTGCAAATTCAATTCTTGCCTCCCACTATTTTTCGTCGAGCCTCTAACCCTCCGTCGAGTACTCGGGAAACCGTGTTTCCTAGTAGGCTATGATCCCGTTAAATTATCACACAATCTTGACTTTGGCCAACAAATTGTATGATAATTAACTAGGTAGATCTCAAAGATCAATTGGATCTCATCCAACTCCTAGATCCAGTAGGTGGACATCCAAGTCCGAAACATATATCTTATATATGCCTATATATCGAATATATACCCTAACCTTTTTCCTCTGAATCAACTAGGCCTTGGCTTTGGCACAACAAACCTAGTGATCCCAGTCAAGTGTGGACCCATTGACCATGGAAGCTTCGTAATCAATGTCGATGGACAAGAAGTGGTCTTGACTTTGGCCAACAAACCACAACTTGGACATGACACCAATATGGAACAAAACCTCGTGATTCAAACACATCTTCGACAGACAAAGGGCTTGACTTTGGCCAACAACCCCATGCCAATCTCGAATCTTGAGTAAGAATCACTCAATGGAAGGAAAAACGCATGATATTTTATGAGGGTTTTTCGCGTGCAATTGGCTACCAATTTTAATTATCTTTATTAAGGTCTCATCATCATACACCCTAAACATGCATTCTAAACACATAATAAAGCGAGTATGAAAATAAAATAATAATGATATGCGGATGGATACTTTACATTGATCCTAGATCAAATCTCTCATTTTCTCTCTCTCAAGCTAGCACATGTATTTACTTCTACCTGTTACACTACACTTCTAAAGAAACCTCATTTACATTGAAGGGAATAGGTGAGAAGAGAATACAAAGAATATAAAGGTGATCAGGCTGGACAAGCAGGTCCAATTTAATAAATCAAATTTATTACAACAATTTCTAAAATTGCCCCACCCTTCTAATATCCATCCGATATACATTATTTATGCATCGCAACCATGTATTCATACAAGCATGTTATCAATCAATCTAATCAAATTAATTAATCTGATAATTAGTGATCATCCAATGTTCAAACAACGATTTGATTTTTGCTCGAGTCAAACTCGTTTTGCGAATAAGTACTCAAAGTACGAACTCTCAAATTAAATTAAACTACATAATTAAATCCAATTTAATACGCATTTAATTCTAATTCACTATTTAATTCCAAATTAATATTACACTTTAATTAATGAACCTTTACGATTTAAATTCCAAATTTAATCGTTACGGGTCTCAAAGCCCGATTAACATATAATGTTTATTTAATTAAAGTCTAATGAACTTTTAATTAATTTCTTAAGGCGTGGACTATTGGTCAACTCTGGTCAAACAGAATAACCAAAATCCAATCCGGGAGTTACCCCATAAGCCTTTAAATTAATTTTGGCCCATTAGGCCCAATTAAATAATTAAGGTCCATTAAGTCATAATTGGACTTTATGGATGCGGTTTTAGGCCCAATTGGATCCAACCAAATTGGCCTAAACCTAACTTGGTACAACCAAGCCCAAAAACCCAATTACAACCTAATAGGCCCAATTTCCAAAATAAGCCCAATTAATTAACTTATAGAAATTCCAAATTCCATAATTAATTAACCTAAGTGTAATACACAATTAATTATCCAATTAACATTTCTAAAACATCAATTAGCCTAATTAATCATGCACTTTAATATCAAATAGTGTCTAACATAATTTATCAAAATCAAACCCAATTTACATGCTTAAAGTCTTGGCAATTAGGGGTTTTTTTAATCCGATTTGGTTTCAATCAAATTGAATCCACAATCATCATTTCCCAAATCAATTAAACTCATCTAATGAATCAAAATACAAAAAACACAATGAATTTCATATCCAATTGAATTCGGCCAAGCCTACTTTAATTGGGAAAATTGTTCCAAATCAAAATTCAATCCAATCAAACTTCAATTCAACATTACCCACTTGTTTCAAGTCATCCAATGATCAAACAAACAAAAAATTCACCAAGATATTAGGGTCTCAATTTTCGGCCAACATAAGCAATTTGGGGAAAATTGTTCCAAACTCATTTTCAACAAATTGATCCAATCAATCTTCAATTAAACATACTTTAAGCATTCTAAATCATCCAATTTCATCAAACATGCTCAAAATCAAGTTTACCCAAATTTGTCATGCCCAAAATTTGGGGAAAAATGGATCCAACCAAATTTCATGAAATTGATCATGCACAACATCAATTCAACCTCATTCAAGCATACTATACTAAACAATTTAATCATTTGATGCTCAAATTGAGTTTACCCAATTTTGTCAAGTTTAGCCTACACAAAAAAATGGGGAATTTGTTCCAAACACAATTTCTTCAAATTGATCTAATCAATCATCAATTTCAACTCATTTAAGCATACTATAACAAACAATTTCATCAAAACATGCCCAAATTCGTTTTACCCAATTTTAACCCTAACTTTTTCATGCTTGATCAAAGCTCAAGATACCATTGTTGAGTTCCTAATTAGGTCCCAAGAATCATCCAAATCAAGCATAAAAACGCATGAACACATCAAGGAATAATGGCGGAAACATATACTCACAATGATTGGTTTGAGATGCAAAGAACAACACCATTTTCTTCCTCCATGGAGCTCGGTTTTGGCCATTTGGAACTGCTGTTGGGCGCATTTTTGGGCTGTGAAAATCCTCCATTTTCGGCCATTGAAGACCTCCATTAAAGCTCCAAGCTTTGAGATTCCAAGCTCACAAAATCACTTCCCTATCACCTTTGTATTCCTCCATGAGTGTGCTAGCACTTAGATCTTGCAACAAGATCATTAGCTTCTCCATTTTTGTGTGAAAACCAAAAAAAAAATGGAAGAGAATCGGTCACCATGACCGTGAGAAGAGAGAAGAAGGTTTTTGGCTCCAAAAGCCTTAAAACCGTATATCATTTCAAGAGAGAGAGAGAGAAAAGCTTTTACATTTTGTTTTATATATTTACCAAGTAAATAATAAATAAAACATATATCACTTTTAATACAAAAGTCAAAAGCAAGAAATAAATAATGTTATATTTCATTTCAAGCTTTTAAAAGCTTTTCATCAACTCAAATCAACTATTCACATCAAATCCATCCACTTTAATAAAGTGACAACATGTCATGTCACATCACTCAAAGTGACAAGTGACTTGACGATTGATGCGACTAGCGATTTGACGCTTGATGTGACTTGCGTGCCGCACTCAAATTCGAAATGCGAATGCGCTCGCAATCACTCTCGGGCTTGGGTTCGTTAATTCCAAATTAACGAATTTTCCATCGCGTCGTAATTAAATGATTACGCCTAGCGAATTCACTATTCACGTCGCTAACGAATTAATTCTAAATAATTCGTTCGCCCGAATTAAAATCTAATTTCAATTCCGCGTCGAAATCTAATTTCGTTATATATATCGAATATATTAATTTATCGATTAATTCCAAATTAATCGTTCTCTCTCTTTAACGATATTTTATCTGAGATAAAATATCTCCGTAATTATCCCAGATTAATTTTCTCTCTCATCGAATTAATCCCAGATTAATTAAAGTGCGAGTCATACGTCATCGGTGAATCTTCAGGAACCGACCCATGAGATCTCCGGATATGTTGGCAGTAAATACAGTCGTCGGACTATCTGAACACGTAAGTATCTCGTACTACGTTTTATACCGATTTACAAGACAAGGTTGGCTTCTAGCAAAGCGCCATGCCTACCCAATTCTCCAGAAATATTCTTACAGGAATATATAGATCTGTATCAGGCGTAGTATACAAAGTATCGTGCATATCGGCCCAGTATCGGATAGTCACGTGCTAGGGCTGGGGCTGGATAAGTGTCTGCCCCGTCCGAAGCACATGTCGGATGTCTGGTAACTAGTCTCTATAATCGGATATGCATGACCTAGTCATAATATCCCGATGGTTGCGCAACACTTAAGAGTACTAATACCATATCCTACGTGACATCATCTCCACTATGACTGGAGTGATACTTCCGTCTTGACATCACACCCAATACTCTACGACTTTCTGATAAACCCAGAAGTGGTGTACGCAGAACCGGTTAAAGCCATGTACCACCAAGACCAAAGTCTACCGATTGTCGCAAGTATTAGCGATGTAAGTCTCAGGTTAAGACCATACACACCTACCCTGATTTCGGCCTCCCATAGACACATAGTCATAATACCAATGGGATTCCGAGGGGTCTATCCAGAGCGAAGCTGTTTCCCGTACCATCGGTGAAACACAACCTCCTATCGCACTTGCATAAGTATCATATACTTAAATATATGAGAACTATGCCGTTGTGCCCTCACAACGCGCACAAGTGCAATACTAGCCTATTCTGCATTGTCGATGTCCTGTCTCGATAATACTACGACTAGGGATATTTAATGATTAATCCTTCGTGGACTGATACTGTCTCATATCATCTCAATCCAGGAACTAATCATATGGACCTATCTTCATTTATACATCTATGGTGATCTAATCACAAATGATGAGAGTGCAATTTCCTTGTCACATAGTTAATTTGTACAACAACACCGTGATCTGTACAAATAGTGACGCTATGGGTCATATTATCCAACAAAATCAACTTGGAAGGAGAGTGCCCACTCACTGATTTAGAATCTGGCTGGCATTACTCACTTGCTGAAGAAAACTCCGGTTTTTGCGATGATCTATAATTGATAACTTTGATTAGAAAGTGGGATGGGGAACATATTCCGAATTAAACTAAGTTTATTCACTCAAGCACTTATTATTATTTCAAGGCATATCGTAATTATATCATGATGTAATGTGTATACACGAACTGATATGAGACCTTAAGGTGGCCTCTAACACACTGGGGTGGAATTAGAATGAATTTAAACTAATTTGGGGATATTCTGATGCCGCGTCGTGATGCTCACAATTCCATAAATGAATGCCTGAAAATTCCAGTGCGCGTCACGACGCGGACATTCCAGAAATGAATATGCCTAAATTTTCCAGTACACGTCGCGACGCTGATCCATTGGGCATCGCGACGCGTATTTATTTTCTAGGTTTCTAAACTTGCTTCCTCAAGTCTATCTTACCCAAATGCATCACCAATTCTTCTATATCAAAATTATTACACAAACCATTCCATTAAACCTCAATAAGTATCCACAATATTATCAATATCTCCATCAACATCAACTCATATCTATTCTATAAACTTCATTTAGTTTCACACCCAAAGATTTAACAAGTTGCGGTTTCTCACAATCACCATTTTCCTAATACAAAAAGCATTCAATCATCATCACACTCAAGTTAACAACATACAACAATTATCAAATCATTAAAACTCAATATATCACAATTTGGGTCATATTTTTCTTACCTATTTTCCTGTCATGTCCATCACTTCTCCAATGTTTCAATTGTTGTCAATTTTCCTTCTAGCTTGTGGAGAATGATATTTGTCTCCTCCTCTTTCCTTATTCTTCCTTCTCTTCTCTCTTTCTCCTTCTTTTTTCCTTCTTCTTTCTCTTCCACATTTTCTCTTCTTTCTCTTTTCTAATTCTGTGAAATGTTGAATATTACCCCCCCTTTTATTCTAGGGGTTATTTGAATTTAGTAAATTTAGAGTAGAATGTAGAAATTTATAGAAAATCTGAGAATTTACTAGAATGACCATCAGGTACTATTCATATGAATATTTGATCTGCATTTTCAACCTATTTTTGGTTCGAATTTAGAAACATATTCAACGTGAATATTGTAGGTCTCAATCTCATTTTTTCGGTGATATAAAATGCATAAAATTTGGAGTTCTTATGAGAATTTATGACCCAAACCCCATGGGCTATCCGGAGTGGAACATTGTACAATTTCGTATCGAAATTTCAAGGAATATACTGACTATCCCCAAGGTCATTTCATGAGTGTATATGTGTCCATACATAATTTAGGCTATGTGACAATGGTCTGGTAACGTAACAGTAGTCAAGATTATCGGTCGTTACATATAACAAGTCCAGTCAGGTACTAAATTTTGCCGAAATCATATAAAACCAGCCATATCGGTGGTAGACCAGTTTGTCAATAATTAGTCCAGATCTCAATTATTATTATTCATTACTATTTATATATTATAATGTAAGTGAGATTAAACTAAACTTTAAATAATAAAAGTTTCCCTCATTCCCCCAATGAAGAGTAATTAGCTACTCATACTTTAATTAAAAACATACATAATTTTATTACTAAAATTAAAAGATGTTACAAGAAATTAAACACACAAGATACAATCTTCAATTCCTTAAGAAGAAATCAAAGATAGTATAAAATGGAAAATGAAATTATGGTTTTAATTTATAGGCAAAGAAAAAGCTTCCACCAATTTCTCCACTAAACACTCCATTAAACACTCCACCAAATACTCCACAAAACACTCTAGAAGCATGTTTGGTGGAGAAGTTGAAAAATGTTATTTTTTTCCTTTTTATTTTTTTTTTAAGATTTGATGTTTAACATATTTTGGATTCTTCATCAATTTTGATCTTGAAAACTTCAGAATTCGAAAATCTTATGAACATCAAAATTGTAGAACTTTGAGTCTTATTTCATCTGGAACTTGAATCACCTTAATCTGATATCGGAATATAATGTTATGGCCAAAATACGAACATTGCATAGGGATGGAATTTCCGAAGTTGTACCTTGTTAGAACACCCTATTAAATTTATGGCCTCCAAAATCCAAATATCAAGTCTATTTATCTAGATATGCATCCAAAGTATTATTTTACCTACATAAAAGATAAAAATCACAATAAATATATATAAAACATAAATTTAAATATTATACATAAACATGCTAAATTAAATGGATGAGTGAAACCACAAGTGTAAAATATATTTTATTCTCTCAATAAATATTCACTTTTTAGTCTCAATCACACCCCCAACTAGCTTATTACTAGTCCCTAGTAATTTAAGTGAAAACTGAAAAAGTAAAATTCTTATCCAAGTTAGTAGTTGTCCTAAAATTATATCAGAATTCACACATTTTTTTTAATGGAAATTTATTTATAATGCAATTTTTTTTAAATACATCTTCAATCCTTGTAACGAGCTTTGGGCCAGTGATGAGTGGTAAAACTATCACTATTTCCCACTCATTTAACTTAATATTTTGTATAGTTTCTTGAGTTTTGTGAATATTTTGATGTCTTTTGTGTTATTTTTTAGATAAATAAAGTTTCAGGACATTCTGGAGGTGATTTGGAGCAAAATTGTGAAATTGGTGAAATTTGGCAAAAAGGGTATTTTGGTAATTTTGGACGTCCCGACATAAATTTTGGTAATTTTGGGCATCCCGACACCAAAATAAAGACATTCTGGAGGTGATTTGGAGCAAAACTGTGAAATTTGGCGAAAAAGGTATTTTGGTAATTTTGGGCGTCCCGACACCGAGGGTATTTTGGTAATTGCACCACCATGCCACGTGTCAAAAATTCAACGAGCCGTCTTTTTTAGCACACCATGCCACGTGTCTAAAATTCAGCGATCCAAAAAAATAATAATAAAAAAATAAAAATCAGAAAAATAATAATAATAAATTAGATTTTTTTGCCTATAAATAGATTTCGAATTTTTAGTTTCAAATGTACCTCTTCCTCTGAAATCCTTATAAATAAAAGAGAGTTCTTCTTATTTGCTTCTTTTATTCAGTTTTATTTACGCTTTGTAGTAGTAATTCTATTTTTCCATGAGGGAGTAACCTCACCATGCTGAGGTAATAAGGTAATTCTTTTACTTTTACTATTTAGATTAATCTCCCTTAAAATATAATATATAAACTATTTAAAATCTGAATTAATAAAATATACCGCCATTCTAGGTCGGTTGGTTTAAGTTTATATTTCTGTTCCGTCTTATGGCTGGTATATTTGAATTTGACTTAATCAGGATACCACCATTCCGGACGGTTGGTTTAAAATATCACAAGATTATATATTATATTATTGGGAGATATCTAAATAGTGAATAGTAGAAGTTAATTCCTTTTATCTTAGCATTTCTTTTTATTACTTTTCAGCAATTTCATTTTATGTCTTTTAAGTTTATATTAACTTTAGTTATAAGTTGTAACTAAGTTAAATATCTAGGGTTGTGATAAAATCTAATATCACCGATTTAAAAAGGGTTAGATTATAGTTTGGGTAATTAAAGAATTATTTGTTGAGTCATAACCTTAATGCCTTTTTATTAACTGATCACTAATAAAATTGATTAGATAAAACTTAAAATGAACTAGACATAGAGATTTTAATTTTAAAGACTTTATACTCAACAACCCACGATCTTCTTTAAGGATAGATAAACCTTTAATAGATTTCCTTACAGGATAGACATATACCTGTCGGACGGGGGTAATCAATAATTGGAATTCAATCTTAATGAATCTAGGTAATTTAATTGACATAGACGGATGGTTCAATTGATTATTCTAGGTATTTGTAAATGACCATCGGAAGAGGCTTTTACAGAATTTAGTGTTCCAGATTAATAATTCAATATTTTACCTAACTATGATATAATCACTTCATCTTTTAAAAGATATTAGAAAGATTCACAACCCTAGATCTTTGAGTCTTTTATTTTCCTTAGTATTTTTTTTTGTCTTTTTATTTATTTAGCAAATCTACAAAAAGCAGATCATTTCAAGCAATCAATCACTTCTCCCTCAATTAGATATTTGTAGATAAATAGATTCAACAATTAATAACAACAGTAGGAATTAAGTCCTCGTGGGATCGATATTTTTATACTACTTGAACGATACGTGCGTTTGCGTTATACGTGTGTGTTTACGCCGGTCAAGTTTTTGGCGCCGTTGCCGGGGACTTATTTTTCTGAGTTATTAATTTAGAAGCTATCTAATTTACTTGTATCTAATTTTCTTTATTATTATCTGTACTTTTTATTTCTTTCTTTTGTGTTCAGGTAATTAAAAAATGGAACATTTTGAAACATTACAAGCTTTACTAGAAGAAGATACACCCCAAATCCGGGAGCAACAGTCTAGTTTTCTGAGGCCTGTTGTCAAGCCCAACAACTATCACTGGAAGCCAGAACCAAGCAACACTACATTTGCTCATCAGAATGAAATGGGGAGATGTGTAATATGTGATGGTAACCACTCGAGCGATCAATGTATATACCTTTCAGAGTGGCAGAATTATTGGAATCATTCAAGGTATGTAGAATCATCACATTTTCCATCTTATCCACCATCTATCTACGATCTTCATCAAGAACCAGATCCATCAGAGGAAGATCAGTTGATTCACATGCTCAAAAATTTGTTCGAGGAACGGGAAGCTCAATTTGATGTACAAATTCAGAGTCAAGCGGCGTCTATACAGAGGATGACAGATCAAGTTAGACAATTAACAGAGAACCTGAATCACATATCTCATGGAGCAAATTCAAATAATATTGAAGAAGCCTTTGAATATCCTGAGATTCATCATGACATCATAACAGAGGACGAGGCTGAGCAGTATCAAGAATCAGAGGTATCATTTCAGGAGCCTGCACCAACAAAGTCTCAATTTGATTTTTATTATTCTGACTCTGACGAGGATGAAGAAGCTGAGTTACTTGTACCAACTGCACCAACAAGGAAGGATGAAACTTTCCATCCTCAGAATGCAGATCTTGGAGAATGCTTTGCACTAATGTTTGAAGACGATCTACCTAAGCCAATCAGCTCACTCAGATCAGAGGATGACGACATAAAATCTGATATTTCTTTACATTCTCACATTGATATTTCAGGAGCATGCATTTCACAGATGACAGATGAAGAACTGAATGCTGAGATCCTAAAATTCATCTGTGAAGAAAAGGTGGAGCAAGAAGCCGAGCAAATAGAGGAGCAATTGTCAGACAAAATTAAAGATACAATGAATTCAGGCGAAACATCACTGTTTTGGGGAGTACAATTTAGAGATATTACTCAGAAACTTGACAGAATGGAAATTCCATTCCAAGTCAAGCATCATACAAGACCTCCTAATTTTCTTTCTTTCTTTTCAGGAATCATTGGAGCAACAAAAGTTAAAAAGGTGGCACAAGCACTGAATGAGACAAAATTCTTTTTACCACCTTACCGTTGGAAGAGACCCTTCAAAAGCAACGCACATGGGAATGTCTTTAATAGGACATCCAAAACGACGCTGAAACCGCCTTGACAAATAGAATTCAGTCACGTCTGGCTGAAGACGAAAAATTTAGCGCTAGCAGTGAGGCAACCCATGCAATTTATTATAGATCTTAACCTTTAATTTTCCTGTAGATTTTCAGCTAATCAGGTATGATCTTCTAAACTCTTCTTTTACTGTTTAAGACATTGAAAAATACAAAAAAAATAATAATAAAAAATTAATAAAAACAAAGGGCATATTTAAAGCTAGGTGATGGTTTGGTGTCTTCCTTCACTCACTACCTTTTTAGAAGGAAAAGCTGTGGAGGCACCTAGATAATCATTCACTTGTAGCGTGTTGTGACAGACTAGTTTGGAGGACTCGTTGTTTATTCCTGACAACAAGCGATAAGAGCCTAAGGGGCTTGGGTATTTAAGTGAGCCTCGCTCCACCTTCCCTCTAGGGAATCTACAACAGGAAGTCCATTCGACAGTTAGTCACACACCAGAAATTCGTTGGCACGTACCATAAGGTATAAAAAAGGTGCGTTCACTTGGTCGCTTGAACCCTTGAGTGGGGAGTCCTAGTTGTGAACAATCCTTCGTCAGCGAGAGCCTTTGAAAAAAAAAAAAAAAACACATGAAAATTATAGTTTTATGACTAGTAGAAATATGTGGTTGTTATGTTGACTAAAATGATGAAATTGGTAAGAAATAGCTGTGTAAGGAATTTCCACTCCTGAGACGTATTTCAAACCTAATTCAAAACAAGTTAATTTTTGTTTATTTCCTTTTGAATTATTTAATTTGTAAAATCTCCATAAAACTGACTAAAATGGATCTTCATATACTTAGTTGGCAGATATTATCAACAAACATGGTAACATACGGACATAGGATAAAAATTGAAAAGATTGTAATATTCAGTGCTATAGTTTAATTGGAGAGGCATCTCAAAAAAAGTAATGGAATAAAAACAAATGTGTCTGAGATCCGAGTTATTAAGTCTGTAAGGGTATTTTAATACCTAGTGCCCTAAAACCAACTGGTTTGAGAGTCACTGGCCCAACACTCGCTATATGGATCAAAAAGATGCTAAAAAAAAATAAATATATATATCTGAAGTCTGAGTAATTAAGTCTGTTGGGGTGTCTTAACACCTGATGCCCTAAAGCCAACTGGTTTGGGAGCCACCGACCCAAAGCTCGCTACATAGATGGAAGATATTGTATATAAATAAAAAATAGAGAAAAGAAAAAATCAGAAAAAATCAGAAAATTTATTCCATTACTACAAAAGGTGTGAAATCTGATTAAACTTTAGGACAAAAATATTACTCTTTTATCAACTGCACTTATGACTGTTGTGGGCAAAAATGAGTTGTTTAATACTTTGTTAGCTGTGTATATGAAGAATGATAAAAATAATCGGAGAATTTACTTATTCAGTAATTTAGAATGAAACAAAACAACTAGTAAACTTGGAGTAGAAGTTTCACCTAATTAGTCACTAACTTCTTTATTCTCTTTTCTCTTGTCTTTTTGCTTTTGTGTGCATTAGTTTCACTATCTTTTTACTTTTATAAAAATGTTTGTGGGTATCATTGCTGTAAACCCTCACGAGACTACAACTCGTCCACTAGGCACACTTAGAGGTTTAAAGGCTTGTTGCATATGCTAAATGCAATCGTGATCCCTACGAAAGTGGCTTAGTTAAATTTATTTTGTTATTTTATTTTGCTCGAGGACTAGCAAAATGTTAGGTTTGGGGGTGTGATGAGTGGTAAAACTATCACTATTTCCCACTCATTTAACTTAATATTTTGTATAGTTTCTTGAGTTTTGTGAATATTTTGATGTCTTTTGTGTTATTTTTTAGATAAATAAGTTTCAGGACATTCTGGAGGTGATTTGGAGCAAAATTGTGAAATTTGGTGAAATTTGGCAAAAAGGGTATTTTGGTAATTTTGGACGTCCCGACACAAATTTTGGTAATTTTGGGCATCCCGACACCAAAATAAAGTTTCAGGACATTCTGGAGGTGATTTGGAGCAAAACTGTGAAATTTGGCGAAAATGGTATTTTGGTAATTTTGAGCGTCTCGACACCGAGGGTATTTTGGTAATTGCACCACCATGCCACGTGTCAAAAATTCAACGAGCCGTCTTTTTTAGCACACCATGCCACGTGTCGAAAATTCAGCGATCAAAAAAAAATAATAATAAAAAAATAAAAATCAGAAAAATAATAAAAAAATAAAAATCAGAAAAATAATAATAATAAATTAGATTTTTTTGCCTATAATAGATTTCGAATTTTTAGTTTCAAATGTACCTCTTCCTCTGAAATCCTTATAAATAAAAGAGAGTTCTCTCTTATTTGCTTCTTTTATTCAGTTTTATTTACGCTTTGTAGTAGTAATTCTATTTTTCCATGAGGGAGTAACCTCACCATGCTGAGGTAATAAGGTAATTCTTTTACTTTTACTATTTAGATTAATCTCCCTTAAAATATAATATATAAACTATTTAAAATCTGAATTAATAAAATATACCGCCATTCTAGGTCGGTTGGTTTAAGTTTATATTTCTGTTCCGCCTTATGGCTGGTATATTTGAATTTGACTTAATCAGGATACCGCCATTCCGGACGGTTGGTTTAAAATATCACAAGATTATATATTATATTATTGGGAGATATCTAAATAGTGAATAGTAGAAGTTAATTCCTTTTACCTTAGCATTTCTTTTTATTACTTTTCAGCAATTTCATTTTATGTCTTTTAAGTTTATATTAACTTTAGTTATGAGTTGTAACTAAGTTAAATATCTAGGGTTGTGATAAAATCTAATATCACCGATTTAAAAAGGGTTAGATTATAGTTTGGGTAATTAAAGAATTATTTGTTGAGTCATAACCTTAATGCCTTTTTATTAACTGATCACTAATAAAATTGATTAGATAAAACTTAAAATGAACTAGACATAGAGATTTTAAGTTTAAAGACCTTATACTCAACAACCCACGATCTTCTTTAAGGATAGATAAACCTTTAATAGATTTCCTTACAGGATAGACATATACCTGTCGGGCGGGGGTAATCAATAATTGGAATTCAATCTTAATGAATCTAGGTAATTTAATTGACATAGACATATGGTTCAATTTGATTATTCTAGGTATTTGTAAATGACCATCGGAGAAGCTTTTACATAATTTAGTGTTCCAGATTAATAATTCAATATTTTACCTAACTATGATATAATCACTTCATCTTTTAAAAGATATTAGAAAGATTCACAACCCTAGATCTTTGAGTCTTTTATTTTCCTTAGTATTTTCTTTTGTCTTTTTATTTATTTAGCAAATCTACAAAAGAAGATCATTTCAAGCAATCAATCACTTCTCCCTCAATTAGATATTTGTAAATAAATAGATTCAATAATTAATAACAACAGTAGGAATTAAGTCCTCGTGGGATCGATATTTTTATACTACTTGAACGATACGTGCGCTTGCGTTATACGTGTGTGTTTACGCCGGTCAGCCAGTGACTCTCAAATCAGTTGGCTTTAGGGCACTAGGTGTTAAAATACCCCTACAGACTTAATTGTTTGGATCTCAAATGTTAAAATCTCTACCATTTGACGCGAACAATCATTGCTTACTGAGATAAAATGTCTGGTTACTAAGTAGAAACTTAATTATTATCATCATCATTTTTTTTAAAATTAACTCAGGCTCTACCATTTGACGCAAACAGTCACTGTTTGCTGAGGCAAGATATCTGGTTACTAAGTAAAAGAATGGTTAATTTCATTTTTTTTGAATATAAATACAAATTCCACTGCGTTTGGGTGTTACCTCCAATAAGCTAGAGAACTGAATATTACAAAATTTTCACTTACAACCCATGTTCATATGTTACCGTGTATGTTGATAATACTTGTCAAATGAGCCTATAAAGATCAAATTTAATCAGAATTATGGAGAATTTGTAAATTTAAATAATTCAAAAGGAAATAAACAAAAAATAACTTGTTACGAATTAGACTAAGATACGTCTTAGGAGCGAAAACTCCTTACACAGTTGTCTTCGAACAATAATTCCACTTGGTTTGTCAAAAATTTACTGTTAGTCTGTGTGTAGTTTAAAACACAAAATAAAATCAAAACAAAACATTTAAGTTATTTATTTATTTTTTTTTCACACAAAATAACAACAAAATAAAATAAAAACAAAACAATGAAACATAAAGAAAAAACAAACAAGTCAAATATCCCTTCCCCCAACCAAATTGAGACATTGTCCTCAATGTCTGAATAAGAAGAAGTAGAGTTTAGAAAACATCACCTGGTTAGTGTGGAATTGACAATTGAATATACAACTAAAAAAATTACAGATTAAGATCTAGGTTTACTTTACGCTTCTTGCCACGATCGTTAGGGTCGATTTTTAGTTCATAAGTTATGAGTTGGTCAATTAAATTATCAGCTTTTCTTGTAGTTAGGAAGATATATTTTACCGGTTTTAAAATAAACCCATTTCTTCTAGCATCTTCAAGAAATAAGAAAAGAAAATCGAAAAATCAATGAACATTAAACAATCTAATGGGTTTTTGGTGGATGTTGAAGTTCGCCAATGATGTAACTGTGAAAATTTCTTCCAACGTACCCAATCCTCCTGGTAAAGTAATAAAAGCGTCAACATGATTGATCATTTCAATAAGTCTTTTAGACATACCAGAAATAATATATTCCTCTCCATTTGATTTTTCAATAATGTTATCCTCTGTCAAATGTTTTGGAATGATCTCCAAAACTTGACTACCATCATCTTGTACGGCCTTTGAAACACATCTAATCAATCCAAGATTGCCACCGCTATATACTAAGTGCATGCTTCTTTCCTCCATAACTCTACCTAATTCTTTTGCAGCCTCAACAAATTCTGGTTTAGTTCCAGAGCTAATTCCAGAAAACACACATATATTAATGATTCGTCTTCTTAAAGTTGTATCCATTTTTATTCTCTCTTATCTGAATGTGTTGAAGAGAAGAATGACGAGCTAAATTTATAGACCCTGAAAAAGAGTGAGTTATAAATACATTAGTACTTGGAAAATGACAATTGTCAGATTGACAATAAAATATATCGTGAAAGTCAGAAAGTTTAGATACTATCGGCGAAAATTAAAGTAAAGGAAATCAAAACAGTAAATTAAAGTAAATCCAAATAATAATTGAAACAATATGTAAAGATAGTTGTGATTGTGGCTCACATCTTCCTCTGGTTTTACGTCCAGTAACGGCTTGAACACCCTCTATGGGTCGGGGATATGCTTCCCATCCAATTTTCTTATAAATTTGCAAACAAGGTCTTTTAAAGTCAGATTCCTGAGACTATAATATTGTCTTTCTTTTTGAAATTGTCTATGCAAATTATGAATTATTCGATGAACATGTCCACTAGGATGCGTCTCAAGAGTCAATGATATATCATCTAAAGACTCCTTACTCAAGCCATCTCTAATGAATTGAATTTTATCTTCGCGATTATCAGACATCATTCCTAAAGAACGACAACGTGTGTTACATGACCAACGTGCATATTTATAACAAACACTTAATTGTTTAGCTCATTGTTTCTTAGCATACGTGCTTTTCCCTAAACTAGACATGTGAGTAATGAAAGAATCTGATAACTCACCTGCCAAGTGAACCATTGCCTCAATTGCCCAAAGAATATCACTAGGAATACCATGGTTCATAAGAAGCCTCATTCTTTTTATGTGTGCTTTGTAAATTTTCATTATAGTATTTTGGGGAAGAGACGGAAAATGATTATGGAGTTTTGCTAGAATTTCTTCCATGCCATGATGGCTCAGGTCTGGAGGTATTTGTCCTTCTTGATTGCTTGTAAGAGAGGAAGAACTTCCTATATGATAAGTTTGTTCATCTCAAAGCAATGCATTCTTAAATTCTCCTAGTAAAGGCTTCAATTCCAAATTAGGTGCTTCCTCATGTTTTTCTTCTTCCAGTATTCCCAATTCATCAAAATTCTGATTATCTCTATATCCCCCAATACTTTTGTAGAATCAAGTAAAAAATCATTAGGATTATCCGAATCTAATTGCATATTTGATTCAAGAAAATTAGATGTACAAATTTCTGTAGGATCATATAAACTTCCCTGAAAATATTCCTTCATAATTGGTTCAATTAGATCCATGCTCTCGTCTTCATTGTCCTCATCGTATGGTTGTTTGCACCTGTCAAAGATATTAAGCTTCAACGTCATACTGCCAAAGGATAAATTCATGATTCCATTCTTGCAATTTATTAAAGCATTAGCTGTTGCTAAAAATGGATGACCAAGTATTACAAGAACTGGCTTATAATTGTTTGCTTTAAGTTGTGTTTCTAAAACAATAAAATCCGCAAGATATGTGAATTTATCGACTTGAATTAACAATCTTCTACAATTCCTTTTGGTACTTTAACTGATCTATCAGCAAGTAAAAGAGTAGTTTAAGTTGGTTTTAACTCGCCAATATTAAGTTGTTGGTAAACCAAAAATGGAAGCAAATTTACACCGGTTCCAAGATCAAGTTATGCATGTTCAATTTTTTTATCTCCAATAATACATGAAATAGTCGGACAACCATGGTCATTGTATTTTAATGTATTATTGGTGGAGAGAATAGAGATTACCTATTCAGCTAGAAAAGATGTCTTTCTTACCTGATGTCTTCGTTTAAAGGTGCACAAGTCTTTCAGAAATTTGGCATAAGATGGTATTTGTCGTATGACATCTAACAAATAAATATTGACCTTTACATGTTTGAATATTTCATAAATTTCTGGGGAATGGTTTAATTTCATTGTTTTTAATGCCTGAGGAAATGGAGGTGCATGTGACAAATTGTTATCATCAATGATAGGTACTGGTTCATTAACCTTTTCGTTACTATCTGAATCTGATTTAATTTCAATTTCCTGAGATTAATCTAAACTATTTATATATTATAATGTAAGTGAGATTAATCTAAACTTTAAATAATAAACGTTTCACCCATTCCCTCACCGAAAAGTAATTAGTTACTCATACTGTAATTATAAACATACATAATTTTATTACTAAAATTAAAAGACATTACAAGAAATTAAACACACAAGATACAATCTTCAATTTCTTAAGAGAAATCAATGAAAGTATGAAATGGAAAATAAAATTATAGTTTCATTTTATAGGTAAAAAAAAGGCTTCCACCAATTTCTCCACCATACAATCCACCAAACACTCCACAAAACACTCCATAAAACACTCCACCAACATGGGAGAATGTTTGGTCCAGAAATTGACAAATGTTTTTTTTTTAGATATGATATTTAACACACTTTGGATTCTTCGTCAATTGTGGTCTTGAAAAATTCAGAATTCTAAAATCTTATGAGCATCAAAGTTGTAGATATTTGAGTCTTCTTTCATCTGGAACTTGAATCACCTTATTTGGATATCAGAGTAAAAAGTTATGGCCAAAATACAAATATTGCACAGAGTTGGAATTTCTGAAGTTGTACACTGTTAGAACACCCTATTAAATTTTTGGCCTGCAAAATCCAAATGTCAAGTCCATTTTTTTATATATGAATCCAACTTATTATTTCACCTGCATAAAAGATAAAAATGACAATAGAAATTATAAACCATAAATTTAAATATTATTACATAAACGTGCTAAATTAAGGGGATTAGTGAAACCACAAGTGTAAAATGATATTTTATTCTCTTAATAAATATGCACTTTTTAGTCCCAATTACCATGTTTCTAAATTTAGAGGATGATCCGAAAACTTTTGAAGAAGCAATGTTTTCAAGAGATGCTGCATTTTGGAAATAGGGAATTAATGATCAGATGGATTCACTTATGGCTAATAGAACTTGGAACATAGTAGATTTGCCTGCAGGATCTAAACTTATTGGATGTAAATGGGTATTTAGAAGAAAGTATATTATTGATGGATCTACACAAACCTTTAAAGCTAGGGTTGTGGCTACATATTTAGGTAAAAAGAAGGAATAGTCTATTTTGACATGTATGCATTGGTAGCTAGAATATCTTCTATAAGAGTATTGCTAGCTTTAGCTTCAATATATGATTTACATATGCATCACATGGATGTTAAGACTACATTTTTCAATGGAGATCTTGATGAGGAATTGTACATGGAGCAACCTCAGGGTTTTGTACTTCCTAGAAATGAAAAGAAAGTTTGTGTTCTTAAGAAGTCACTATATGTCTTAAAGCAAGCGTCGAAAACCTGTGGTTACCTCAGGACTATCTCCAACTAAATATGGGCTTAGAACTTAAACTAACTTTTTGGCAAAGAACAGGTGAATACCTTAGGACACATATATAGGGTTATTTAAGACAAATAGCATTTTCTAGGCTCACAGCAGCTCCTCTCAAGATAGCTATTTTTCTGCGCGAAATCGGGTGTGAAATAGGCTTTGAGAGGCTCCTAAATCAACATCTAACTCAGAGACTCACCGTCGTTCGATCAATGACCGTATGATTCAAACTCGTTGAAGTGTAATCATTGTTGCTTACGGGTTTTCTTAAACTCAGACAAATAAGCTATTTTTCTTCCCAATGACATGAAAATTTTGATGAACTTATTCTTCAAAATGGCTTTCAACGTAATGGTACCGATAGATGTGTATTAACTAATTCTTAAAAAATAATTTTCAATTTTTACAATGTTTATATGTCGATGAAATGCTTATAATAAGTAGAAATATGATAGGAATTGACACTACTAAGAAGTATCTCTCTTAAAATTTAAGATGAAAGACTTAAGTGAAATAGTTACTATATTGGGTATCAAAGTTAAGAAACATAGTGGGGGTTTCGCTTTGTGTCAGTCACACTATGTTGACAAAGTGATTAGAAAATTTAATCATTTGGTTATAAATGAAGCAAATACTTCGTATGATGTTTCTTGTAAGTTAACTAGAAATTCACGGAGAGCAATAGCTCAATTGGAATATGATAGTGTAATAGGAAGCTTGATGTATGCTATGTTTTGCACTAGGCCAAATATTTCATTTGCAGTTTGTAAGGTTTCAAGATATACAAACAATTCAAGTGTTGTACATTGGAAAACTATTACAAGGGTTCTTGGATATACTAAAAGAACACAAGTATTGAGATTGTTCTATGATAAATTTCCAACTATCCTTGAAAGATACTCGGATGCTAGTTGGATTACTAGTGCAAGTGATAATAAGTCAGCTTCAGGATGTATATTTACATTGATTGGAGGAGCTATTTCTTGAGCTTCTAAGAAACAGACAAGCATAACTCACTCTACTATGGAGTTGGAGTTTATTGCTTTGGCAACAGCAGGCAAAAAAGTAAAGTGGTTGAGAAATTTATTACTAGATATAAAGCTGTGGCCACAACCATTGCCGCCTATTTCTTTATATTGTGATAGTGAAGCTACTATGTCTAAAGCATTGAGTAAAATCTCTAATGGAAAATCTAGAGATATTAGCTGAGACATAAGTATGTACGACAAATATTGTTGGATGGTGTAGTTATTGTGACTTATGTGAGATCTTATAATAATCTTACAGACCCGCTAACTAAAGCACTCTCGAGAGATTTAGTCAGAACAACATCAATAGGGATGGGTTTTTAAAACAATTTCTTAATTATTCGCCTATAACATGGACCCAATTTAACTCTATTATACCAATGGACCTTAAGTTTAATGGGTAATAAAAATGTGTAGATTAGCGACTGAATTACTAAAGGAAATATGTAGTAACTATATAAAATAAGATGAATTTTACTCTTAATATAGTTAAGAATGTGAAAGGAACTCCACCTATGTGAACATGAGAAGTGGTGCCGCTTATAACAAAGTGTATTAGGTTGATTTTTGTAAATGTTTCACTGAAAGGATATAGCAAAGGCTGTAAAAAGTGCTCATTGATTTAAGAGAACTTTTTAAAATCAATTATTGTTATGTATCAACTATATCTTCCGGAGTTAATACTTAAAATCTATGTTCAATGGTATAGTCAACCAAATTTTTTTTATTGCTTTGAAGTACTAATTCTACCTAAAGGTTCCAATTTAAAAACACCTTTATATATGCATTATAATAAATTAATTTCTAGATTGATAAATTAACAAAGTGAGAGATTGTTGTTGAATTTGGAGATATATATATATATATATATATATATATATATATATATATAATTGTTAAATTATCAATGTAAGATGTTATATGACTAACATAAATACATGTTGATTTGGTTATTGCCCTATGCTAACTCCTCGCGGATTGACCTGCCTGGACAAATTGTGGGGTTCGAGGGGGTAGAGACATAAAGATAGATTCTGACTAATATTATCGCGACAATGAGATCCTGATGCAAATGGCTTTCAGAATTATGTTATCACGCCAATGAGTAACTCATTGTCGTGAAAATGAGAGGCCTGTGCATATTATCTCAATAATGGCTTGTCATTGGTACGATAATGAGACACTGTTATAAAAAACATGTCAAAAAATATGTGTTTTGGAGGTAAATCTTGATTGCTTATATATAAGGCACGAAAGTTGATCATTATATATAATAATTTTCATATTAAAGTTCTCAAGTAGAGATTAAATAACGTATTGAATCTTCTTCAACACTCGTTGATCCTCCCGATGTTATCCTTAGTTCGGTGGGTGTCTGGCCATATCTGACTTAAATGACCTGTAATGATGTTGGAATACTTAAGGTTCGGTCATTTTCTTGGCACATATGTAGTCTTTGATGTTTCACCGGCATACTCCACTCATATAAGTATTCCTAACTATTCATTTCCCTATTTCCTTGTCTTAAATACTGACCGATCTTACGGTGAAGGTCCCCGTCAAATTCACGAATCATCGTCACTTCTTAGCGTAAGCAACGAAGGTCAAGCTAACTCATCAAAGTTTATCCCATCGAGCATGCATGCATGATTTCCTAATTTCTTTCTATATTTCTAATTGTAGCGTCGTGTTGAGGAGCTTGATGGATGGATTAGGGAGCAGTAGCAGTATGATATATCGAGCCATCATTCTTCCCCTATGTAAACTGCCTCTTAGAGATGGGATGTCTGTACCAAGGGGCTAAATTCTTAAGATGTTCGGCCGGAGCTTGAGCCTACGCCCGAGGATATGGAGTGCGATGAGGAGTAATCAGTTGGAGTTGGTGCTTAGAGCGCCAATCCGAATAATGTATTATACATTATATTTTATTATTTATTAATGAAATAACTAAATTTTCATTTTAACCCTGTTAATGGTAATTTATGTCATAATACATATAAGTTAGATATATAAATATGTTGAGAATGATATCGACCTTAGAATAGTCATGTAGTAATATTGGAAAATGGGTGGTTTGACATTCGGAAGGTATTACAATTAAAAACTATTCTTAAAATAAATATCCCAGTCATTGGTTTAGAATACGGTCGAGTTCCTATAACCTAGAAGACTAGCAAATTTCGTAGATTGGAATTACAGTTCCAAAGTTTAACCCGGTGTACCATGAGCAAGGGAAGCTAGTATAGACATATGGTTATTCTTTGTAGCGAATACATATGACTCATATGTGATTTCTAATAGTTGGAAGTACACACAACCGTCAATAGGAATCTCCTTGTGTCGAGTAGCATATATGATCTTTTGACTATAGGATAACATTGATTTTGTGTGTGATCCTCCACACTTTGATGCCATATATGTCAAAAACATTTCATGATATGACTGCTAGAATGTTCGTTGGGTGTGGACCGATGCACTCATTAATCAAGTGTGCATCAAGATATGATCTATTGGCCCATATTTATACCTTAGGGGGTTTAGGTATCCATGTGAGTAAGTCATGATTCTTAAGAAAGTCAGGATTCCTAAGACTTTGGCCAAAGCCGATCACATAGGGTTGATCGCATATATCAGAAATGGTGTTCGGATTAGTTGTAAAGAATCGTGGATATGTCGAAAATATGAAATGTGCCCCTCTCAAACCTGACGGTGTAATCTATGTTTCCTAAGCACATCTCGGATAGCGTACGATAGAGGGATTGTTAAACATATGTGATGACCTCGACTTTTATAGTTTATAAAAGTCATTTGGTTTTCACGAATTCATAGGTGGCCGAATTGCGTACATATAAGCTAGGCTTTTATGATGAACGTGTCTGGACTTACAGAGACCCACAATATGAGGTGTACTCGTTGAGCACTTTGGTAGGCGATAATGTTTGATAATAAATATATTTAATATTATAATTATCAATTAAAATAATTAAGTGTTATTGGATAACATTAATTATTTACTTTGACCCTATTGGATTAATTGGATTATCCAAAATCACACAAGGGCATTGTTTTAATTTCGTAAATATCTCTACCATTAGAGAATATTTTGGTAATTAAAAAATATGTAATAATATGTGTATTTAGCTTGATTTAATTAGATTAAATCAAAGTGGTAGATAATGAACCAATCAATTGGTTGAACTTTATTTAGATTTAATTGGATTTAATCAAAGTGGTAGACAATGAACTAATCTTTTGGTTAAACTTTGTTTAGATTTAATTGGATTAAATCAAAGTCGTAGAAAAAGGTGATTAGTCACACCTAATTATACATATTTGGAAAAATTGGATTAAGCCAACCTAAAAGTTGATTAGAACTTTTATTACTTAAAAATTACATAAGCTTCACTATAAAAGGCAAGCTTGAGCAAGTTTTTAATGAAGCAAACATTAAGGCGAAACATAAGAAAAATTAACCTAAAGAAGTGTTTAGAGAAGCTTTGGAAGTTCTTTACATTTTACAACAAGGAGGAGAAGATTAGATCTTTGGTTCAAGCTTACTAGGTAAGTTTGATCTTCTCTAATAAGTTATGTTTTTGTATTTGATACATAATAATATAGCTTGAAGTTGAAATTAGGCTAATGAATTGTGTACGGATGCTTCGGAAGCAGAAACACAATATGCTTGTGATTAAGTCAAAATATTTATATTGGACATAAACATAAAATTAGAGTTTGGAACTCTAGATGATAGCTTGGAGTTATGGTTACTATTCAAGAATCACTTTACCACATTTGAGTGATCTAAAATTATTCATGAGTCACTTCATTGTTGGATTCTAATTTGGTTTGTGTTTTGGATTCAAAATTTATGCATATACGTATTTAGAATAAATTTATGATTTTTGTAAAAATATTTGATATTTTGATATTTTGTTCTATAACATGTGCTGATGTTGTTGTTGATGTTAAAATTAAATTTTGGTGTATTGAAGTGTTTAGGAAAAGTTGGAAGTAATTAGGGTAAAATACCTTGTTTCCATCAGCTCTCTATTCCCACAGAGCTAATGACATGGAGAAGCATTAATTGAAAAGATAAAAAATGCAATAGTGCGTATTTAGCCCACACGTGTCGCTCGCTGATTTTTATTTTCTCTCGTTCTTGAGCTTTCCAACTCTGATTTGGTCCCAATTTTTTCCTATGCACTCGTAATGGAATATAGTAATCCATTAAATTATTAATAAATACACCTGTAGAACACAGAAATCGACGACGATGTCCTGGGCTCGAGGCCCGGTTGGGAGTACGGAGTAGTCCGCATGGGACTAAACCGGAGAAATAAAATAGAGTCGCCACCCAGTGTGAACTGGGAAAAGATTTAAGGCTGCACTCACCCCTCGCAAGGGAAGACCTTAAACCGTTGGGTTCGGAATGGTCCCTTACTTATGCCAATTGTAATGAAAGGATTTATGCGATAATATAACCAAGTCTCATACAACACATGCGAGATAATAAAAGGCTAATAATACAAAATAAATTCGGAATAATAAATATGTGACTAAAGAATTTGGCCGTTTCAATGTAGGACTTTGCATGCCCTGTTGGACGCATTTCACGTCCAACCAAGCATGCTGTTTTCGGGATAACAAAATAAAAATATAACAAAGGGTGCCATCAGGTCTTACCTTTTAATTCGCTTATCAGGAGTGCGTTGGGACGTCGCCGGAAGAATTAATGCTCCGTAACTTTTCTCGATCACTGGTTCTTTATTTCCGCTCAAAGTTTCGCTGTTTTCTTCACTGTTTTCTCAATTTTCACTGCTATTTCGATCGCTATTTTTTTGACTGTTTTGGTTGTATTTTGGGACTGTTTTGCAGTGGGTTTTTTTTTGTGGTTTCAGGACTGTTTTGGAATTGATTTCAGGACTGTTTCAGGAACTGGTTTGGGGACTATGTGTGAGTCGGTGGAGGGATGAGAGAGGGGAGAGGTTATTGGCGGCGTGGCTTATTCGGCTGTGGTGGGTTATTTTATTGTTGTTGAAGGGGTCGGTGAGGCTGTATTGCTCACTGGTTGGTTGTGCGTGGCTTATGTGTGTGTATTGTCAGGGCGTGTGTGTTTATGTTTAGTCTGTGTGTGTTTGTCGGTTTGGCTTTAGGTGTTTCTTAACATGTTTGTGTGTGTGTAAGGCATGTGTCAGTGTATTGTGAAGCCGTCATTGGGTGTTGCTTTTTGTGGCTCGTGAGTGAATGTTTACGTGAGTGTCAGTTAGCTTTGTTGGATTGCCGGGTGTGTGTTGATTTTGTGTGAAGCCGTGTGGAGTGTGTGTTGCCAGGTGTGAGTGGCGTGTGTGTGAGTGAAGCTGCCGAGTGCTAAGTTAGGGTTTGGCTTGGTGCGTTTTGTTGAAGCTGTGGAGGGTTGTGTCGGTTAATGTGATGAGGAGAGAAGGATGGTCTGTGTTTTGCGGTAATGTGGTGTGAGCTCTGGTTGTGCAGTTTACGTGATTGTGGTGAATGAGCTTTAGGGGTCTAAGGGTTTGGTTTGTGTGTCTTTTTATAAGAGTGGGCTAGGGTTTTCCTCGCATGAGAAAGAAACAATGATCATGCAATAATGGGGGATATCTTTAATTAGTTTGTTATAAGGAAATGATATTGTGTAATTGGTGGGGAATATATTAAATTTGGAAGGTGATTTATTTAGTTTAGGAGAAGGATTTATTTAATTTAGGAAAGAGATTTAATTTGATTTGATTGGATTTAATTTAATTTTGGAAGGGTATTTATTTTAATTTGATTTAATTTATGACATGTGTTTTAAATGTTTTAATTATTTTGGATTGGGCTTGGAGGCTTGGTTCTTTGGGCTTGGGCTTGGGCTTGGGCGTGTGGCTTGGATGGGTGCGGGGGTTTGAGGCTTAATATTTTAAAATAGGGATTAATCGAGCGAACTCGAGGCCAAATAGCGAGTTAAATTTGTTGATGTATTTATTTCTTGAATTTTTCCCTTCCGACGTCTGTTTCCCGTGACTTCCGCAACTTATAGGGTAGTGCCTCCATACGAGGCTTATCATTGGGCTTATATGCAAAAATGCAGTGTTTACAGTCGCCCCCACTTTGATGGGCTTGTGCAGTGTATGACAGTGACAATCTTATCAAAGTCATGCATGCATTTTTTTTTACTTACCTGGCTCGCCAGCTGTTGCCGAACTTACCTGTTGTTCTGAGATGCTTTAAACTGAGTTGATCTGGTGGCGAGGTGCTTCGACCCCTAGGCTTTGTTCCCGAACCAACGAGTGAGCTGCTTTTGATTTCTGGGCTTTGTTCCCAAACTGAATTGTGGGTCTTGTTCCTGAGTTGAGTTGTGGGTCTTGTTCCCGAACTGAGTTGTGGGTCTTGTTCCCGATTTGTGTTGTGGGTATTGTTCCCGAATTGAGTTATGGGTCTTGTTCCCGATTTGAGTTGTGGTTCTTGTTCCCAATTCGAGTTGTGGGTCTTGTTCCCGAATTGAATTGTGAGTCTTGTTCCCGATTTGAGTTGTGGGTCTTGTTCCTGATTTGAGTTGTGGGTCTTGTACCCGAATTAAGTTGAGGGTCTTGTTCCCGAATTGAGTTGTGGGTCTTGTACCCGAATAGATTTGCGGGTCATGTTCCGATTTGAGTTGAGGGTCTTGTTCTCGAATTGAGTTGTGGGTCTTGTTCCCGAATTGAATTGTGGGTCTTGTTCCTAAATTGATTTGTGGGTCTTGTTCCCGAATTGAGTTGAGGGTTTTGTTCCCGAATTGAATTGTGGGTCTTGTTCCCAAATTGAGTTGAGGGTTTTGTTCCCGGATTAAGTTGTCGATCTTGTTCCCGATTTGAGTTGAGGGTCTTGTTCCCGAATTGAGTTGTGAGTTCTGTTCTCGAATTGATTTGAGGGTCTTGTTCCCGAATTGAGTTGTGGGTCTTGTTCCCGAATTGAGTTGAGGGTCTTGTTCCCGAATTGAACTGTGGGTCTTGTTCCCAAATTGTGTTGAGGGTTTTTTCCCGATTGAGTTGTGGGTCTTATTCCCAAATTGAGTTGTGGGTCTTGTTCCCGAGTTGAATTGAGGGTCTTATTCCCGAGTTGAATTGTGGGTTTTGTTCCCGAGTTGAATTGTGGGTCTTGTTCCTGAACTGTACTGAATGTGGGCTTTGTTCACTGGGATTTGTTCCCGAACTTGTGTTGAGAGTGGGCTTTATTCCTGAACTCTGTTGATTGTGGGCTTTATTCCCGAACTAAATTGATTGTGGGCTTTGTTCCCGAAACTGCTGATACTGTGGGCCTCGACCTTGGGATTCATTCCCGAAACTGCTGATATTGTGGGCCTCGACCCTGGGATTCATTTCTGAAACTGCTGATAATGTGGGCCTCGACCCTGGGATTCATTCCCGAAACTGCTGATAATGTGGGCCTCGACCATGGGATTCATTCCCGATACTGCTGATAATGTGGGCCTCGACCCTGGGATTCATTCCCGATGCTACTGATAATTTGGGCCTCGACCCTGGGATTCAATCCCGAAACTGCTGATATTGTGGGCCTCGACCCTGGGATTCATTCCCGACGCTGCTTGTCTTTGCCGCTAAAACCTGCGAACAAAAACAAAACAAAAAATACGTATATGTGATGTGTATGCATGTATGCATGGATGTATTTGATATTCCGATGGGTTAGGCCTTCCTTGTGCTCCTTGGTGCCATTCGCCTACAAATGTCTCTGGTCGCCCCTGGGTCTGCTTATATTTTCCTTCTGCTGGTTCTTTTCTGGTGATTGTTCAGTTCTCTTTTGTCTCTTGGCTCAAGTTCTCGATACATCCCTTATTCGCGGGGTGGTAGACTGGTCGCCCCCATACTTGGCTTAGCTTTCTACTCTCTATTGTTTGCACTGGGTCAAGGTGGACTACATGATGTGGCATTCCATATCATCATACTATATTACATGGTATGAAATAGTCCAATAGTTACACATATTATTGCCATAAAAAAATGCCCAGTATTGAAACCAGAGAACCTTCAAAACATTCAATGCAACTCAAATCCAAGTCTTTGAATAAATGATCTAAGCCAGACTCAAAGTGTGTGTGTGCAAAGGTTCCTTTGCAAATTCATCCCCAGGTAAGCCAACTTAATGATTTCGTCAAAAATTTGGGATCGATAGGTCAAACAAACCTAGATGTCTCAATTATGCCCTGCAGTTGCTTTTCTGTGCTCAATGCGGTATGATTTTCTTTCTCTTTTGTCTTTTTTTTTTCTTTTCGTTTTGAACCTCTTTTTTCCTTTTCTTTTTTTTTTCTTTTTTTTTTCTTTCTTTCTTATTTTTTTTTCAACACACCTACCCTTTAAGGTAGCATTTCTCCTCATGGTGGTCCTAATACTCGCCCAGGGGTAGCTTAACGCTTATCGGTTATAAGTGATTTAATTTTTTTTCTTAGAGACTTTTCTTTTATTTTCAACCATACCACATATCATAACACAAACAAATCAGGATAGACATTTAGGCGAACGGTCATTCACCGACCTACAATTTCTTCAACTAGTCACCTTGCTAACTACTCAGGTTTTCACTCCTAAGAACCATAATCAAGTGCTTACGAGTCTAACATAGATCAATTACTCAAAGTATCAGATAAAAGCACGTCAAGAGTTTATCATTTCTAAGATTTCACCCTAAAGCAAACGATTTCATCATTGGACTTATGTCTAACTATTAAGGACTAAAAACAAATGATTTTTTTTTCTTTTTCCTTTTTTTTTCTTTTTTTTTTCTGATTGCCCCTAATGGTCTTTCTATCCTTGCCGTAAGGTTTTCTGTTTCTCGGTTTCATTTTCCCCGATATCCATGTTTGGTAAACTCTTCTTGACAAGTCTTCTTTTTTTAACCCAACAGATATCTATGATGGCTTTTAAGACACATGGGTTAACATGATGCGTGTATGCATGAGATGCAAGTGGTTATCAAAACAACATATATCCTTCCAACCTTATATCTCACACACTCGTGGTAATTCCATTTATGTCCTAGGTATGGCTTATTTTATGTACTAATATGGGGTACACAAAATCGTTCTCTCCTATGCTACGGGGTGAACCTTGGCTGCTTCTGTCCCTTTCCATCGGTAAAAGACAAAGACCGCCCATTTACAACATGGACTAAGCCGATTATTGGATCTTGCCATTGTTTAGAAACGATGAATTGGGCTTTTGAGGACCGTGGTCATGGGGATAAACTTGGAAGCATCCAAAAGTATACAAATATGTCATAAAAAGGCGTATCCTTTCTGGATGAAAGCCAGTGCGGATATCGGACTCATGCTTCTGGTATACTTAGATCGTGTTTGGATTTTCTAAGTCCATCAAGGTTTTCATACAAGTTGGCCCATTATCATTTTAAATCATTCAATCAAATTATTGCGAGGTGCAAACTTGTCCCAGTTGCAAAAGGCCCAACAGCTTTACACTTTTGCGATAACGTGGCTAAACAACTTCAAATGATAAGGGGCCCAAACACAAAGTGGCCCATCAACATTTTAGAAACTTTTGGCCCAATCATCATAAGATACAAAACTATCCCAGTTTAAATGGCCCAACAAGTTCACATCTCATGACAAAAAGTCCAAATGAATCCAAATGATGATGGTCCCAAACACAAGCAAAAATGGTGGCTTCTATAGGTCATACAACTATGGTTCACATGCGAGTTTATAGGAGTATAGACAAAGGCTCCCGATGGTGAAAGATTGCACACAACTAGGTCTCCCCACTCAAGGGTTCGAGCGACCGAGTGAGCGCACCTTTTTTATACCATAAGGTACGTGCCAACGAGTGATGATACATGAATGACTGTCAAATGGATTACTTATTGAAGATTCCCCAGAGGGAGGGTGGAGCGAACTCTCTTAAATACCCTTGCCTCTTAGGCTCTTATCGCCTTGGTGACAGGAATAAACAATAGGTCCTCCAAATTAGCCCATCACGGTAAGCTTCGAGTAAATGATTATCTAGGTGCATTCACATCTTTTCCTTTCAGCTATAGAAAGGTAGTGAATGAAGGAAGACACCAAAATATTACCTAGCTCTAATAATACATTTGGTTAAACCCCTTGGACCCAACCCACTTGCAGACATAGTTAACTAAAGCGAAAATCACAAACATTACAAGACATTATTTCGGGGCCGATTCTCTATCCCCAGTGGAGTCGCCAGACTGTAGAACATAGAAATCAGTGATGCTATCCCAGGCTCGCGGCCCGATGGGAGTACGGAGTAGCCCGCGGGGGACTAAACCAGAGAAATAAAATGGAGTCGCCACCCAGTGTGAACTGGGAAATGTTTTAAGGCCGCACTCACCCCTCGCAAGGGAAGACCTCAAACCGTTGGGTTCGGAATGGTCTCTTACTTATGCTAATTATAATGAAAGGATTTATGCGATAATATAACAAAGTCTCATACAACACATGTGAGATAATAAAAGGCTAATAATACAAAATAAATGCAGAATAATAAATATGTGACCAAATAATTTGGCCTTTTCAATATAGGACTTTGCATGCCCGATTGGACGTATTCACGTCCAACCAAGCATGCTATTTTCGAGATAACAAAATAAAAATATAACAAAGGGTGCCATCAGGTCTTACCTTTTAGTTGGTTCTCGGGAGTGCGTTGGGATGTCGCCGGAAGAATTAATGCTCCGTAATTTTCTGGTTCACTAGTTCGCTATTTTCGCTCACTGTTTTGCTGTTTCTTCGCTATTTTTTCTGTTTTTACTGCTGTTTCGGTCACAGTTTTTTTTGGACTGTCTTGGTGTATTTTGGGACTGTTTTGCGGTGGTTTTTTTTTTATGGTTTCGGGACTGTTTTGGAATTGATTTCAGGACTGTTTCAGGGACTGGTTTGGGGACTATGTATGAGTCGGTGGAGGGACAAGAGAGGGGAGAGGTTATTGGCGGCGTGGCTTATTCGGCTGTGGGGGTTATTTTATTGTTGTTGAAGGGGTCGGTGAGGGTGTATTGCTCATTGGTTGACTGTGCGTGGCTTATGTGTGTGTATTGTCAGGGTGTGTATGTTTATGTTGAGTCTGTTTGTGTTTGTCGGTTTGGCTTTAGGTGTTTCTTAACGTGTGTGTGTGTGTAAGGTAGGTGTCAGTATATTGTGAAGCTGTTAGTGGGTGTTGCTTTGTGTGGCTCGTGAGTGAATGTTTACGTGAGTGTCAGTTAGCTTTGTTGGATTGCCGGGTGTGTGTTGATTTTGTGTGAAGCCGTGTGGAGTGTGTGTTGCCAGGTGTGAGTGGCGTGTGTGTGAGTGAAGCTGCCGAGTGCTAAGTTAGGGTTTGGCTTGGTGCGTTTTGTTGAAGCTGTGGAGGGTTGTGTCGGTTAATGTGATGAGGAGAGAAGGATGGTCTGTGTTTTGCTGGGGTAATGTGGTGTGAGCTCTGGTTGTGCAGTTTGTATGAATATGGTGAATGAGCTTTAGGGGTCTAAGGGTTTGGTTTGTGTGTCTTTTTATAAGAGTGGGCTAGGGTTTTCCTCGCATGAGAATGAAACAAGGATCATGCAATAATGAGGGATATCTTTGATTAGTTTGTTATAAGGAAATGATATTGTGTAATTGGTGGGGAATATATTAAATTGGAAGGTGATTTATTTAGTTTAGGAGAAGGATTTATTTAATTTAGGAAAGATATTTAATTTGATTTGATTGGATTTAATTTAATTTAGGAAGGGTATTTATTTGGATTTGATTTAATTTGTGACATGTGTTTTAAATGTTTTAATTATTTTGGATGGGCTTGGAGGCTTGGTTCTTTGGGCTTGGGTGTGTGGCTTTGGATGGGTGCGGGGGTTTGAGGCTTAATATTTTAAAACAGGGATTAATCGAGCGAACTCGAGGCCAAATATCGAGTTAAATTTGTTGATGTATTTATTTCTTGAATTTTTCCCTTCCGATGTCCGTTTCCCGCGACTTCAGCAACTTATTGGGTAGTGCCTCCATACAGGGCTTATCATTGGGCTTATATGCAAAAATACAGTGTCTACACCACCATGTATGATATCCATGGATTAGACACACTTTCATTGCGCGAGGTACCGATCCGACCCTAAGGGTTCCATAACCACCCTAATAGACTGGTATCAGCGCATGTCTTAACCTCACAACAAATGTTGCATGTTAGGCATGTATTTGATTCTATGCCTCTGTAATTTTAGTTTAATTATGCATAAGTCATATTGGATAGGCATTACATGTTTTAATTAAAATTTTTATTTTGACCTAAGTATGTTAGTGACATGATTATCATAAATCTCTCGTAATTACATGATTATTTTATTTAAATAATTATATAATAATATTGGAGCATTATTGGATAGTCCGTATTGTCAATACGAAAATGAATGAGTTCTTATTACTTATGCCCAATAACGTCATTATTGTGAGGGTATAAGTGATCAGAACTTAGGTCGCTTCGGTAAAACATTAGATGTAGTGTGATGAGTTGACGTAGTCACCCAATACAATCATTATTGTGAGGGTGTACTTACGAAGCTCATTAGTGCACATTGGCAAGTATGCACCTAGAACACGTTTTAATCCAATACCGTCATTATTGTGAGGATAAGAAACAGTTCAGGACCAAACTTATGAGTCACATGGATGTGATTGACCTTTGAGGTCTACCTAATGAGTTTATGAAGACCAAGACCGTCATTATTGTGATACTGGAAAATTTCTATTTTTTCCTTAAGGGAGATTACATAATTATGTAAAGTAGTGGGATGGCAATAATAGATATAAAATCCACAATCATATTAGTGTTTTTATATTGAAGTGAAAATATTGTGCTAGTGTTTAATTTTTGTCTTGTAGATGGTTGCCACAAATCCATTAGCGCGACTTTTGGATTCTAATAAATTGAAAGGAGCCAATAACTATTTTGAAGGGGAAATAAACATATGCCTTGTCTTTGAGTCAGAGAAGTTGAGCTATATGATGCTCAATCCATTGCCTATTGAAATAGATCTCGATTCTACTCCCGAAGAGCGAGAGACATTTGAAAAATGGAAGGATGATAATGTAAGGGTGAAATCCTACATTTTAGGATTGATGGTTCAGATTTTCTAAGACAGTACATAGAGGTACTTGATGCTTGGAGCATTATGAGAATACTTAGGGAGTTGTTTGAAGAAAATTAAGAAATTGAAATATATCGGAGGTCTAAGAAATTTTCCCATGCTACACTCAAGGATGGATGAGCGGTCAACATTCTTATTTTGAACATGATCGACTAGATTTGATATTTATAACGATAGGACATTATGATCGATGAACTGCTAGTACTTATGCTGGTTTTGTGTTAAACTTTCATATGCATTCGCTGTAAGCCAATTATGAAGAACTTTATAACATATTACACATGGTGGAACATGATTTGAAGAAAAGGCAATCCCATTTTATACATCCATGGTGGAGCAAGCTCTTCAAAAGCTTCTAAAAATTCGAAGAAAATCAAAATGGGAAAAAAAAATATATCAAAGAAAGACTCTAAGAAGTACAAAACTACAAGACCGCATATAGCTCGTGATGCACGTCTACACTGTAAGAAGTCTGGAAACTGGAAGAAAGATTGTCCAAAGCTGAAAGGAAAAGTATGACCCTAAGGTACACTTTGTATTTTTCCTATTATTGGCATCTCATTAGCCTTAGATGAAAATAGTGGATAATTGTTAGACACCGACAATCCAACTCATATTTGCAACTTCATGCAAGTCATGCGGGTTAAAAATAAGCCGAACCAATAGGAGATCCAGGTTAGAGTTGGAAATGATGAGACATTGGATGTCAAGGTCATAGAAACGATTGTTCTAGATCTCCCTAATGGATGTAAATTAATTTTACATGACCGTTATTATGCACCCTCTCTTACGAGACAAATAATATCATTACTGATATTGGATAAAGAGGGATATAGAATAAACATTAAAAATAATGCTTTATATTTATATAATAAAGACAACTATTTGATTTGTGAATGTTCTTTATCTAACGATCATTATGTTTTGGAAGTATATCGAGATGTCTTTAATATAAAGAAAATACAAGTAAAATATCTGACTTAAATAATACTAAATTATAGCATATGAGATTGGGCCACATAGATGTTAGACGCCTATCAAAATTTGTTAGGGATGATTTGATTGAAGATCTATTAGATCCTTATCTAATTTGTGAGTCATGTATCCAAGGGAAAATGAAAATGACCCATTTCTTGTTGTTGGATGATTACGCCCAAAAAGTACTTGCGGCTATCACAGTATAATTGAAGTGTCGATTCCTCAGAGAGATGGTTATAAGGGACCGATTCACTTAATGGTAACTTAATGAAAATAAATATATTGAATTGGTGATTTAAAGTAAAGATTAATAGAAAAACGTAAAGGTTATCAATATGGAAAGGCAGCAAAGCGTCGAGAATCCCTCTTGTATCAAATTCATATATTCAGTTATTGATTCCATTTTATTACTCAATTGAAGGTTTCACATCCCAAACCAACAATAGGAAGATATTCAATTCTAAACATATTAAATTCTAATGTAATCGATGATTTATTTTCTCTTTGTTAACAGCACACAAAGTTATCGTTATGACATATCTAACATCCAAAATATACCCTCAAGCAATACTGTAGTAGAAGACAAACTTATAAAAAAACTTTACCAGCCATAACTGGGTTCCCCAATCACACATAGAAAAAGCATGACTGAATCTATATGCAAGTTGAATAAACACAGTTTCTGGATTCATAAAACAAAAGATAATAAAGAAAAATAAACATCAATTATATTAAACGTTCAAGAGTATTTAGTAATCAACAACATGAATTTAAAAACTCAATTACAAGAGTTAATCCTTAGTTTTACCTAGGAGATTAGTTCTCCATGGAAGAAAGATCAAAGCTAGAAGAGATTGCAGCGGCATCCTGTCTGGTATGAAGTTTATTCGTTCTTCAATCTCAAATTTGTGTTTGTGGCTCTTTGTTGTGTGTTTCTTCTCTCCTCTTTATCTCTTCTCCTTAGGGTTTTGAATGAGCTTGGGTTTATATAAAGGGGTCCCAGAGTCCTTATTTGAGTAAAAAATGAACTAAACAAAAAACCATGGAAAACGTATCCGTGTCGCGATGCGTGGCCATTGCGCGTCGCGACATGCCACCTAGCTTGCATGATAATGATTCATGCATTTCTGCTCATTTTCTGCATGCTTCCGATGTGTCCGTACAGTCCCGAAACATGTGTAATCGATCCAATCTTCATGTTCCATTGCTTCCTAATAATAAAACATAAAATAAATTATAATTAAGATTAATACATGATAATTAAGCTGAATTAGCGATGTTCAAAGTACACTTTCATGCACTTATCACAACCCCAACCAACTTATTGCTAGTCTCTAGCAATTCATGCGTAAAATAAAATAAGAACTAAATAAATAAAACTATCTAAGCCACTTTTGTAGGGATCACGATTGTATTTAGCATATCCAACAAGCCTTTAAACCCCTAGGTGACCCTAGTGGACGAGTTATAGTCTCGTGAGGGCTTACAGCGACGACACCCACAAACTTCATTCAAAACACATGCAAAAATAACAAAATGAAATAGTCCCAATAGTTATACATATTATTGTCCTCAAAGAATGCTAGTAATGAAATCAGAGAACTTTCAAAGTACTCAATATAACTCGAATCCAAGTCCTTGAATGAATCATCTAAGCCAGACTCACAGTGTGTGTGTGTGTAAAGGTTCATTCACATCTTGATTCCTAGGTAAGCCAACTCAATGATTTCGTTTAAAATTTGGGATCCGTGGGTCAAACCAACCTAGATATCTCAAATGTGCTCTATATTGCCTTTCTATGCTAAGTATGGTATGATTATATTTTTTTTCCTCTTTTTATCTGTTTCTTTTTTTGACTTTTCTTTTCTTTCTTCTTTTTTTTTCTCAACACACCTACCATTTAAGGTAGCATTTCTCCTCATGGTGGTCCTAACACTCGCCCATGAGTAGCTTCACGCTTATCAATGATAGGTTGTTTAATTTCATTCTTTCAAGACTTTCTCTTTTTATTTTTAACCATACCATACATCATAATACTAGCAAATCAGAATAGACATCTAAGCAAACGGTCATTCATCGACATGCAATTTCTTCAACTAGTCACATTGCCAACTACATAGGCTTTCACTACTAAAAACCTATAGTTAAGTGCTTACAAGTCTAACTTAGATCAATTACTCAATGCATCAAATAAAAGTACATTAAAGAACTTATCGTTTCTAAGATTTCACCCGATAGCAATAATATCATCATTGGACTTATATTTTACTATTAAGGACTAAAAATAAACAAAACAAATTTTTTTCTTTTTTTTATAACAGGTATTATCGTGCGCATGCAGACAACCCCACACTTAAAACTTGCATTATCCTCAATGTAAGATACATATAAAGAAAAAGGATTAAGGAACAACACTACCAAACGCGGAGTTTATCAGGTTCCTACTGGTGAGACTTTAGTTGTGTGCTGTGTAGGTTGCGTTAACACCTGCATAAATACTAATGAAGATAATAAACCTACAATTAGCACACAATAAAATAGAACTACAGTAAATAAAATAAAAATAAATGAAAATAAAATAGATAAATAAAATAAATACAGATACAAGGGTTGTCTCCCTACTAGTGCTAAGTTTAACGTCTTCAGCCAGATTTAACCACCCAAATTATCATGGTGGCTTCCATATAGCGAACTGATTAAGACATGAGAAAGAATTTATGGCTGGCTTTTACATTTTATCCATTGATCCTCTAGGGTTTACTGATGGCCGAGATTTTATTAATTGGTTCAACCTCCTTTTTACTTCCCATGTATCATATTCCATTGAGCATTAACTCTCATTTTCCTCATTTTATGGTTCTTTGGGGCCAAATTCAGTTCAGAAAGGTTAGACTCATGTTGTAAAGAGCTTGTCTCTGGTAAGACTGTGTCTATTAGGTATGTGTATTGGCACTTATTGTCATCGCTATGTTGTTTCTCAACATGAAAAATATTCACCTCCACTGTCATATTCCCAAATGATATTTTAATGAGACCGTTCCTGCAATTGATAAGGGAATTAGCTGTAGCAAGAAATGGTCTGCCTAAGATGAGAGGTATTTTTGACTCAGTGTTAACCACAGATTGAGTGTCTAAAATCAAGAAATCAACAAGGTAGTAGAATTTATCGATTTGCAGTAAAACAACCTCAACTACTCCCCGCGGTGTTCTGGTAGAGCGATCAGCTAACTGTAAAACCACAGATGTAGGTTTAATCTCTCAAAGTCTGAGCTATAGATAAATAAAATATGGCATGAGATTAACACTAGCACCTAAATCTAATAAAGCTTGACCAAAATCATATGTGCCAACATGACAGATAATGGTGGGACATCCTGGATCTTTGTATTTTGGTGGAGTCCTCTTCTCAATTACTGCACTTGCCTGCTCTGTCAAGAATGCTGTCTTTTTCACATGATGCTTTCTTTTAATGGTGCAAAGATCCTTCAAAACCTTTGCATATGTGGGCACCTGTTTTATCACATGTAACAAAGGAAGGTTGATTTTTACTTACTTAAGATGTTTTAGGATCTCACAATTAAGGTCTGGAGCTTTCATTGTGGGCCTAAGTGCTTGAGGAAAGGGTACTCTAACTAGGGTATGTGGCATTTGTTCTTCCTGAGGGGTATCTGTACTACTATCCTTAGTGGCACCTACAGTGTTGGAGGTGTCCGACATCCTTACCTCTTTCCCGCTCCTAGTTATTATGGCATGTACACCCTTTACATTGGTTGCCGCATGATCAGCCTGTGCCATGTGTTGCCCTTGTGGATTAGGTTGAGCCTGAGATGGAAATTTTCCTTGTTCTTGAACACTCAGGACGTTAGTCAACTTAAAGACTTGACTCTTAATCTCCTTATTGTCTTCAACTACCTGGGCTATCAATGACTCAAACCTTTGATTTTTTTTTTTACTCTAGGCCTCTATAAATGCGTGCACAGTATCTTCTAAAAAATTCATAGGAACGGCATGTGTGTGATACTGGGGGGCACTGTAACCTCTAGGTTGTGATGTTTGAATGAGTTGTTGAGACTTATGTTTCCAACTAAAGTTTGGGTGGTTCCGCCAACTAGGATTATAAGTGTCTGAATATGGTGTATATGGTTTCTTGTACATCACTACGGTATTGCATTGGTCCTCATATGTTTCCCTAATCTCACTATATAAAGAACACTCTTGGGCTAGATGGTTAATTCCCTTACATACAAGACATACCCCTTGGGGATTTAAGTGGGCTACTGCATGCATAATCTTGCTATAGTTGGCTATTAAGGCTTTTATCTGTCTAGTTAATAGCTAGACTTGTGCCTTAAGACTTTCATCTTCCCTAAAGTGGTGTATGCCTCTGCTAGAATGAGTGAGGTGTGCCCTGTCAGTGCTATCCATGGCATTAGGTCCAGTCAAATTGTGAGATTTCTCAACTAGGTCATTTAAGTACTCTAATGCCTCATCAGGGTCATTTCAGATAAACTCACGATTACACATTGTCTCAACAAATTAGCACTCTCTAAGGGTTAGACTGTCATTAAAATAACTTAATAACCGCCAACTCTCATACCTATGGTGAGGAAAACTAACTAACATCTCTTTAAACCTCTCCCATGTTTGATAAAGAGTTTCATTGTCTTTCTGGGATAAGGTAGAGATTTGTCTTTTCAGGACATTCGTTTTATGGTATGGGAAGTATTTGTTAAAGAATGCATGTGTCATCTATCCCCATGATCCTATTGACCGAGGTCTCAAAGAATACAACCAGCTTTTAACTCTATCTTTAAGGGCAAAAGGGAAGAACTTAAGTCTAATTGTGTCTATAGTGCCAAACTGGTCATGGAAAGTTGCTACAACTTCTTCAAACTCTCTAATGTGCACATAAGGGTTCTCGTTCTCCAAACCGTGAAAGTTGGGAGATACTGTATCATTCCATGTTTAAAATCTATATGTGATGCATTAGGAGGAAACATGATGTACGATGGTGTAGCTGTGCGAGTGGGATGGAGGTACTCTTCAAGAGTCCTCATTGGTGGTCTCTCGTACTCACTCATACTGTGTGTGCTAGATGTGGATGGTGTGGCAAAAAGATTATCAAACAGACTTTCTATGTCTGAGTTTTCTTCTTCAATCCTAACAAATCTACCAAACCTATCCCTACGTCTAGGCATGCAATTAAACACAAATAAAACTAGAAACAAAAATAAAAGAATAAACGAAAAATAAATAAATAATTAAAAAATAAACTAATAATCAAAACTAAACTAAAACTGAAATTGAAATAAAATAAAATAAATAAGTAAATAATAATAAAAAAATAAGATGGAACGAAGTTACCGCTTTTGCTGTTGACCAAGTAAATCTGCTCCTTTTGCTTGTAACCCGTCTCCCCGGTAATGATTCCAAGATTTGATTACCCCCAAAAAGTACTTGCGGCTATCGCAATATAGTTGGGGTGTCGATTCCTCAGAGAGATGGTTACAAGGGACTGATTTACTTAATGAAAATGTTAGCAGTAACTTAATGAAAATAAATAGATTGAGTTGGTGATTTAAAGTAAATATTAATCGAAAAACGTAAAGGTTATCAATAGAGAGAGGCAGCAAAGTGTCGGGATTCCCTCTTGTATCAAATTCATATATTCAATTATTGATTCCTTTTTTATTACTCAATTGAATTTTTCACATCCCAAACCAACAATCGGAAGATAATCAATTCTAGACATATTAAATTCTAATGTAATCGATGATTTATTTTCTCTTTGTTAACAACACACAAATTTATCGTTATGACCTATCTAACGTCAATAATATACCCTTAGGCAATACTGTAGGAGAACACCAACTCATAAAACAACTTTACCAGTCACAACTGGGTTCCTCAATCACACATAGAAAAAACATGACTGAATCTATATGCAAGTTGAATAAACACAGTTTCTGGATTCATAAAATGAAAGATAATAAAGAATAATAAACATCAACTATATTAAACGTTTAAGAGTATTTAGGAATCAACAACAAGAATATAAAAAATCAATTACAAGAGTTCATCCTTAGCTTTGCCTAGGAGATTAGTTCTCCATGGAAGAAAGAGACATAGCCTGAAGAGATTGCAGCAGCATCCTTTCAGGTATGAAGTTTGTTTGTTCTTCAATCTCAAATTTTTTTTTGTGGCTCTTTGTTGTGTGTTTCTTCTCTCTTTTTCTCCTATTTTTCTCTCCTCCTTAGGATTTTGGAAGAGCTTGGGTTTATATAGAGGGGTCTCGGAGTCCTTATTTGAGTAAAAAAATGAACTAAACAAAAAACCCTGGAAAATGTATCGGTGTAGCGACGTATGGCCATTGTGCGTCGCGATGCGTGGCTTGGCATGCAGGATAATGATTCCTACATTTCTGCTCGTTTCCTGCGTGCTTCTGATGTGTCCGTAAGGTCCCAAAACATGCGTAATTGATCCAATCTTCATGTTTCATTGCTTTCTAATAATACAACATAAAATAAACTATAATTAAGATTAAATACATAATAATTAAGCCGGATTAGCAATGTTCAAGGTATACTTTCATGCACTTATCATTGGACACCATGATAAAGATTTATTGAAACTAGTACACAGTGATGTATATGGTCCATTAAATCATGCCGCTCGTGATGGTTCAACTTACTTTGTGACTTTCACCGATGATAAGTCAATATATGGTTATGTCTATTTCATGAGACATAAATCAAAAACATTTGAAAAGTTCAAAATATTCTGAAACGAGGTAGAAAAACAAACCGAGATATTCATCAAGTGCCTTTGATCAGATCGAGGTCGTGAATTTATGAGCGATGAATTCATAAGTTATTTAAGGGAGAATATAATTTTCACCAAATATAGCCCACCTTGAACTCCTCAACACAATGGTGTGTCTGAGGGGAGAAATCATACTTTATAGAAAATTGTGCGTTCAATGATGAGTTATACAGATCTTCCATATTACCTTTAGGGTTATGATTTACTTACTATTGCCCACATACTTAGTGGAGTTCCATCAAAAGTTATTTCTACGACATCATATCATATATGGTACTGTAGAAATCTAAGTCTTAGATATTTAAAAATTTAGGGTTGTCATGTGTACGTTAGAGTCACGCGGCGGGTTAAACTAGCACCCTTGGGGTATAAATATAGGTTCGTTGGATATCCTAAAAATTCGTTAAGATATCAATTATACGATTCTGAGCAATGAAATATATTTGTTGCTCATTTTCTACTTTTCTTGAAAATAAATTTTTGAGAGAATGTGGGAATTGTAGAAAGATTGAACTCGATGAGTTTTATCCCAATATTAAGGAATCTTAGATAGAACCAGAGATCTAATTAGGTGAAGGATCTACAACACATGTTCTATGTAAGTCGAATAGAATATCAAAGCCTCATGATAGACACTTTTTAACATCTGATGCGAGCCATTATATTCTCATCTTGGAGGAACCAGATCCGACTACATATAAACAGGCGATATTTGATATCGATTCGGGAAAATGGTGGGAAGCCATGAAATACGAAATAGATTCTATGTATGACAATCAAGTCCATGACTTGATCGAGCTTCTTAAAGGGTTAAACCTATTGATTGTAAATGAGTTTATAAAAGGATATGAGGGCCTAATGGAAAGTTGAAAACCTCTTTTTTACCCGAATAATAGCGAAAGGTTACACTCAACGTCCTGGGATTGACTATGAGGAAATATTTTCACTAATAGCCATGCTAAAATCCATTAGGATTCTTTTTTTCATTGTTGTATATCACGATTATGAGATATGGTAGATGGATGTGAAAACCGCTTTCCTAAATAGATTCATCAATGAGATATCTATATGGAACAGCCGGAGGGTTTCGTATCATGTGAGACTTCAAACTTGGTTTGTAAGCTCAATAAGTCTATTTATGGAATTAAATAGGCACCCCGAAGCTGGAATCATCATTTTGATGAGATAATTAGATTATCTAGATTCATTAAGAACGAGGAAGAACCATGTGTTTATATGAAAATTAGTGAGAGCATGATAATATTCCTTTATTTTTATGTAGATGATATCTTTATCATTGGGAATGATATAAGATTGATGCAAAATGTGAAAGTGTACATCTGCAAGAACTTCTCCAAGAAAGACATGGGTGAAGCTTCATATATATTGGGTAAAAGGCTCTAATGGGATAGAGTAAGGAAGCTTATAGGGTTGTCGCAATCCACTTACATAGATAAAATGTTAGAAATGTACAGTTTTACCAACTGCAAGGCAGCAAATGTATCTTTTTGATATGGCATACATCTTTCGAAGAAAATAACACCTCAGACTCAGAAAGAAAGAAATAGAATATCTAACTTGCCATATGCATCTTGTATTGGAAGCATTATGTATGTTATGCTATGTACAAGACCAGATATCAGTTTCGGCGTTAGTTTTACTAGCCGATATCAATGTGATTCGGGTAATGATCATTGGACAACCGTGAAACATATCCTGAAATATCTTAAGGGTACTAAGGATAAGTTTCTAATTTATAGTGAAGATGAGCTACAAGTTAATGGTTATATAGACACCGACTTCCAAAGAGATTCGGATGATAGAAATTCTACATCCGCCTATATATTTACCCTTTATGGCGGTGCGGTTAGTTGGCGATGTTCAAAGCAAGGCTCAACAGCTGATTCCACCTCTAAGGCAGAATTTATAAATTCTTCGGAAGCCGCTAAAGAAGCTGTTTAGATTAGAACTTTTATCTGAGAACTTGGTATTATGCCTAGTATTATGGATCCAATCCCACTGTATTGTGATAATAGCGGAGCCATTGCATAAGCTAATGAACTAAGAGCACATTCCAAGTCTAAACACGTGGAAAGAGAATATCACGTTATTAGAGAGATTATTGAACGAAAAAATATAGTTGTCTTAAAGGTTCAAGGACAAGACAACATAGTAGACCCATCCCCAAGGGGCGTGGTTTGGTGGTGTCCAGAGAGTGCCTTTTTTTATAAGAACCTAGGACATCCGGGGGGTTTACCTGCTTGGCTAAAGCCAGGAATGGGTGGTTTGGCATGGGGTTTTCAACGATTCCAAAAAAAATTAGCAGATTCGCTTACTAAGGCCTTATCTCCTAAGTTATTCGATAAACATGTGGATGAGATGAGACTTCGGTACCATCTGGATTGACAGTGAGCAAGTGGGAGTTTGATGGAGTTGGTGCTTGGAGCACCAATTCGAATAATGGATTGTACAATATATTTTATTATTTATTAATAAAATATCTATATTTTCATTTCAACCCTGTTAATAGTAATTTATTTCATAATGCATATAAGTTTGATGTATAAATATACTTAGAATGACATTGTCCTTAGAATAGTCATGTAGTAATATTTGACACTAGATTGTCCGATATTGGGAAAGTATTACTATTATAAATTATTCCTAAAGTAAATTATCCTAGTCATTGATTTTAGAATACGGTCGAATTCTTATGACCTAGAAGACTGGTACTTGTCATATATTGAAATTAAAGTTCAAATGGTTTAACTTGATGTACCATGAGCAAAGAGAGCTCATATAGACATGTGGAAATTCGTTGGAGCGAATACTAAATGAATCAAAGATGATTACTAATAGTTGGAAGTAAACACCATCTTCAATATGAATCTCCTCGAGTCGAGTAGCATATGTGATCCTTTGAATATAGGATAATATTGATTTTGTGTTTGATCCTCCATATTTTGATGCCACATAGTCAGAAACTCTTATGGTATGACCGCTAGAAGGTTCGTTTGGTGTGGACCGATGTGCTCATTAATCAAGTGTGTATCAAGATAAGATCTGTCGGCCCGTATGCATACCACAAAGGGTTTAGGTATCCATATGAGTTAGTCACGATTCTTAGGACTTTGGCCAAAGCCGATCACCTGAGGTTGATCGCATATATCAGAAATGGTGTTCTCATTAGTTGTAAAGAATCGTTGATATATCGAAAATATGAGATGTGTGCGGTGGAAACTTGACAGTGTAATCTATGTTTCCTAAGGATATTTCGGATAGCCTACGACAGAGGGATTGTTAAACATAAGTGATGACCTCGACTTGTACAGTTCAGAAAGGTTTTTCGTGTTTTTGTGAATTCAGAGGTTTCCGAATTGTATACATATAAGCCAGGCTTATATGACGAATGTGTCTGGATTTAGAGAGTCCCACAGTATGAAGTGTTCTCATTGAGCACTTGGGTAGCCGATAATATTTTATATTTTATATTTTAATTATAAATTAAAATAATTAAGTGTTATTGGATAATATTAATTATTTACTTTGACCCAATTGAATTAATTAGATTAATCTAAAATAACACAAGTGTTTTCTTGTAATTTCATAAACATCTATACCATGAGCAAAGAGAGCTCGTATAGAAAGGTGGAAATTCGTTGGAGCGAATACTGAATGAATCAAAGATGATTACTAATAGTTGGAAGTAAACACCATCGTCAATATGAATCTCCTCGAGTCGAGCAACATATGTGATCCTTTGACTATAGGATAATATTGATTTTGTGTTTGATCCTCCACATTTTGATGCCATATAGTCAGAAACTCTTATGGTACCACCGCTAGAAGGTTCGTTTGGTGTGGACGGATGTGCTCATTAATCAAGTGTGTATCAAGATAAGATCTGTCGGCCCGTATGCATACCACAAAGGGTTTATGTATCCATGTGAGTTAGTCACGATTCTTAGGACTTTGGCCAAAGCCGATCACGTGAGGTTGATCGCATATATTAGAAATGGTGTTCTCATTAGTTGTAAAGAATCGTTGATATGTCGAAAATATGAGATGTGTGCGGCAGAAACTTGACAGTGTAATCTATGTTTCCTAAGGACATTTCGGATAGCCTACGACAGAGGGATTGTTAAACATATGTGATGACCTCGACATATACAGTTCAAAAAAGTTTTTCGTGTTTTTGTGAATTCGGAGGTTGCCGAATTGTATACATATAAGCTAGGCTTATATGACGAATGTGTCTGGACTTAGAGAGTCCCACAGTATGAAGTGTTCTCATTGAGCACTTGGGTAGCCGAAAATATTTGATATTTGATATTTTAATTATAAATTAAAATAATTAAGTGTTATTGGATAATATTAATTATTTACTTTGACCCAATTAAATTAATTAGATTAATCCAAAATCACACAAGTGTTTTCTTGTAATTTCATAAACATCTATATTATTGGAGGATATTTTGGTAATTATAAAATATGTAACAATATATGTATTTGACATGATTTTTTTGGATTAGATCAAAGTGATAGACAATAAACTAATCAATAGGTTAAACCCTGTCTAGATTTAATTAGATTAAATCAAAGTGGTAGACAATGAACTAATCAATTGGTTAAACTTTGTCTAGATTTAATTGGACTAAATCAAAGTGGTAGACAAAGGTGATTAGTCACACCTAATTACACATATTTTGAAAAATTAGATTAAGCGCACCAAAAAGTTGATTATAAATTTTATTATAATAATTGTATAAGCTTCATTATAAAAGGCAAGCTTGAGAAATTTTTTAAGCAAGCAAGCTGTTAGGGATATGCCCTATACCCAACTTGTGGATGGGCTATATATATACATGTATTTGTAATATTTTCATTAATTAATAAAATGGCAATCTTTATTATACGTGTCTTACATAACTCATATGAATCATCAAAGCTGTGAAAGCCCTTGGAGTAAAAAGACGATGGCTTCCACGCCTTATGAGAATCATTACTCTTAAATGTTCCTAGTCATAGTTTTGTGAATAATCTGGGTGTTCACAAAGCGGAGAGACTAGCATGATGATATAATCTCCCCTTAAGTGGGGTAGCCGATCTCATAGGCTACTAGCGGAGATCCGTCCGCTTGGTGTATCACATGGATGCATAAGTTGCTCGTGTCTATCGAACTGACCGCCGAAATTTTTCATATGAAGTGTTAATCTCATGTGTCTGTGAGAAATTTCATATATTGATTATATGACTAGTCCTCAGGCTTGAGGAATTTACAAACTTATGTGTGGATCAAATAAATTTGACATTCTTCTTCCCCGGTTCAAAAGATCCGGTCATAAGGGTATGATTGGGTCATTTGTTGAAACACATGAAGTTTGTAAAGATACAACAGAGAATCACCACTCTTTCGGATAATATTTTCTTATAAGAGTAGTATTCCAGTTTGCGGGTTGATATGTGTGATCAGTGCTTGAGACTGTGGCCACAGCGGAAGAATCCTGTGAGATTCTTGGGTTAGCACGATTCATGACACAATCAACATCATACCTTTGACCATATGGGTAGACATTTTCCATACCCTAGGTCAATAGGTGGGGATACAGTGAGACGAGTGACCGTATCATATGTAAATCGCATACAAAATGGGTATATATATCTTTCCTTCTCATTTAGGGGGCCTTGGCATGTTGCTAGATGTCAACCTTGGTCATTGAAATCGAACGACCATCTGATCGGAGGATAATTTATGTTCGATTAAATTATCACGATTCAATTCATGTCCAACTTGAGGGGAACCCAAAAGGTCACACAAACAAAGTCGAAATCAATGGTTAACAGTGCACAATACAAATATAACAACATATATGATGCTGTAGGAATTGTTCATAAATGGTTCAATGTGTTTAATTATTGAACAGATCATTTATGAGATTCCATAGTGGCTTAGGATTGGTGAATGACGATAGGGGCACTTTGGGAATTGGAATAAAAGAAATGAAAAATTAAAAAAAATACTAGTCACATGAATAGTAATGTGAAAGTAGTAATTTTTTTTGTTATTTGTTTTGAATTCTAATTCAGCCCAAACTCTTATTAGGGTTTTATAATCTCATTAAACCACTAAATTAAGATCCAATGGCTAAGATTAAATTAGCTTTTATCCCACATCGGATTCTTAATTAATTGTTGTCTTTGGAGCACTATATAAACCCAAAGAATTCTTCACAAATTTTTTACACCAAACCTTTCATATCTGGGTTTATATAAGGGAGCAACTCTAAGTTTAAGAGTAAGCCACTGATTTTGAGGATCTTTAAGTCTAATTGACTAGATGAACCTCGAGTTAAAAGTTTTGTGGTATTTGCCTAGGCTAGCACCAATGGCAAAATACCTGTGCACTCAAGGCGTAGTCTTGCTGTTGAGTTTTGGCTTTGGTGTGTGCATATTTGTGTTAGACATTATGACCCATAGCGTCACTATTTTGTAAATGATATTGTATTATTGTACAAAATTAACTATGTGATAATGAAATTGCCATTTTGCCGTTTTGTAAAATCATTTACTTTAATATAATAAATGGCAAAAGTCCATATGATTAGTTCCGTATTGAGATGATATGAGACAATATCAATATAAAAGGTTTAATCATTAAATATCCCTAGTCGGAGTATTATCGAGATCGGACATCGATAATGCGGAATAGACTAGTATTGCACTTGTGCGAGTTGTGATGGCACAACGACATAGTTCTCATATATTTAAGTATTGGATACTTATGCAAGTGCGGTAGGAGGTTGTGTTTTACCGATGGTACGGAAAACAGCTTCGCTCTGGAAAGACCCCGCGGAATCCATTGGTAGTATGTCTGCGTGTCTATGGGAGGCCGCATCAGGGTAGGTGTATATGGTCTTAACCTGAGACTTGCATTGCTAGTGCTTGCGACAATCGGTAAACTTTGGTTGTGGTGGTTCGGGGCTTTAACCGGTTCTGTGTACGCCTCTTCTGGGTTTATCGAGAATCGTAGTGTACTGGATGTGATGTCAAGATGGAAGTATCACTTCAGACATATGGAGATGATGATCACACAGGATACATAACTAGTACTCTATAAAAGGTTGCAACCGTCGGGACAATATGACTAGGTCAGGATTGTCCGATTTAAAGAGACTAGTTGTTTGATATCCGATATATGTTTCGTACGGGGCAGACACATTTCCAGCCCCAGGCCTAACATGTGATCGTCCGATACTGGATCAATATACGCGATACTGCGGTATACTACGCTTGATAAAGATCTAATATTCCAGTAAGAATATTTCTGGAGAATTGGGTAGGCATGGCGCTTTGCTAGAAGCCAACCTTGTCTTGTGAATCGGTAAAAACGTAGTACGAGGTACGTACGTGTTTGGATTATCCAACGACCGTATTTACTGCCAACATATCCGGAGATCTCTTGGGTCGCTTCCTGAAGATTCACCTATGATGTTTGATTCGAACTTTATTAATCTTGGATTAATTACGGAGAAACTTTATCTTGGATAAAATGCCTTGTTAGGAGAGAGAGAGAGATCGATTAATTTGGAATTAATCGATAAAATAATATATTCGATATATTATTAAACGAAATTAGATTTCGACGCGGAATTAAAATCGGATTTTAATTCGGGCAAACGAATTAATTTAGAATTAATTCATTAGCGAACTGAATAGTAATTCCGCAAGGCGTAATTATTTAATTCACGTCGCGACGGAAATTCGTTAATTCGGAATTAGCGAAACCGAGCCCGAAAGTGTTTGCGGACACATTCGTATTTTGAATCGAGAGTGGTATCCGCAAATCACGTCGCGATATCTCATTACTTGATACGAATAGATGATGGATGTATCTAGTCACCTTTAAGGGATGATACATTGTCTCTATTCTCAAAGTGTGGTAATGATGGCAAATGATGGATTTCATTTTGGAGGGAAAACCTTTCACGGTTTTTGAAGGGTTTTTGATTAAAAAATTGATTTTGGTATTTGATATCAATTCATTTTTTTTCATTTTGTCTCTCACGGTTCATAAAACATTTTGAGAACAAAACAATAAATGATACATCATCCTCTCTCTCCCTTCTTCACGCAGCCGTGAGCTTCATCCATGGCAGAAACTTGTTTTCTCCATTTTTGCTAGCACAACAAGGGATCAAAGGAGGTGATAGGGAAACGCATTTGGAGCTTGGAATACTAGAAGATTTGAGGCTTCTCACACTGAAGTTCTTGGCCGAAAACAGCCCCAAGATTTGCTACTTCTATCATTCTTGTTCTTGGCCGCATATCACCCACCTTGGAGGCTCAAGGATCCTCTTCTCCATTTTCGTCACAAAGCTTTGTAAGTATGTTTCCGCCATCCTTCAAGCTTTGCATGTATGTTTGTTGTATTTCTATGGCTTAATCTTTCTTTGGGACTAATTATAGAAACCAACAATGGTATCATTGAGCCATGTTTAAGCATGAAATACATTAGGGTTAATTTGGGGAAAATTGATTGAAGCATGTTCTTGTGAAATTGGATGCTAAAGTATGCTTATATGTATGTTATTTGATATATTACATGATCAATTTTAAGAAAAATGCATTGGATGATTTTTCCCCCAAAATGTTGTCTTGGCCGAATGTGGAGGTGCTTCCATTGATTTGGAATTTTTCATGCACAAGCTTATTTGATGACTTAAGCATGATTACATGTATGATATATGATATAATACATGATCAATTTTGAGAAAAATGCATTGGATGATTTTTCCCCAAAATGTTCCTTTGGCCGAATGTGAGGTACTTCCATTAAGTTGAATTTTTGCATGCACAAGTTCATTGGATGATTTGAGTGTGCTTAAATGTTTGTAATATGATGTATTACATGATCAATTTTGAGAAAAATGCATTGGATATTTTTTCCCCAAAATTGATGCCTTGGCCGAATGTGTAGGTCATTTTAAGATTTGGAATTTTTCATGCACAAGTTTATTGGATGACTTAAGCATGATTAAATGTATGATATTTGATGTAATACATGATCAATTTTGAGAAAAATGCATTGGATGATTTTTTCCCTAAAGTTGATGCTTGACCGAAAATGGAGGTCTTTTCACTTTATTGAATTTTTGCTTTCAAGTTCATTAGATGACTTAAAATCAATACGGATGTTAGATTAGTGATTCAATTGGATTGAAAAACAAATCGAACCGCAAAAATCTCTCTTGGCCGAATACAACATGACATGTTAAAGGACTTGATTTTTGTTCAAATAAATGTTAGACAAGTGTTTTGAACAATTGATGATTAATAAATAAATTGGTGTTTTGAAATATTTGGTTTAATGAATTAATCATGCAATTACACTTTAATCAATTGAATTTTAAAATTTGGAATATTAAAATTTGATTAATGGGCTTTTATGTTTAATTGGGCCTTATGGGCTTGAAATTGATTTTATGGCACTTAAGGGTGATTCCTTATTTGGGCTTGGTAATTGGGTTTGACCCACATTGACCAAAGCCCAAGCCTTTATAAATCAATTGAAAGCCCATCGGACTTTAATTAAACACACATTGGATGTTAGTTGGGCTTGGAGACCCAATTTGATAAGATTTAGAATCTAATCTTTAAAAGCACATTAAAAGTGTAAACATTTAATTTGGAATTAAATAAATTGAATTAATATTGAATGCGACTTAAATTGGATTTAACGAGTAGTTCGATATAATTCATGAATTCGTACCTTATGTACTTATTCTCAAACGAGTTGGACTCGCGCAAAATCAAACCGTTGATTGAACATTGGATGATCACTTAAACAAAGACTAATTAATTGGATTTGATTGGTTGTATAGCATGTCTTGAATGAATATACATGTATGTGATGAATGAATAGTGTATAGCGGATGGATATTAGAAGGGAAAGGGTAATTTTAGAAATTATTGTAAATTTAGAATTTATAAATTGGACCTGCGTGTCCAGCCTTATCTCTTTTATCTCTTTGTATTCTCTTCTCACCTAATTCCCCTCAATGTAAATGAGGTTTTCTATTGTATTATATGTAATTGGGTAGAAGTAGAATATTGCTAGCGGGGAGTGGAAAGGGAGTGATTTGTTCTAGGAACAAATTGTTTTATATATCCATCCGTATATCACTATTAATTTATTTTATGCACTTTATGATGTTTTAGAAGCATGCTTAAGGGTGTATGATGATGAGACCTAACAAAGATAATAAATTGGTTGCAATTTACGCATAAATCCCTCAATTTATATTAAGCAATTATCCTTCCATTGAATGATTCTTGTTCAAGATCCAAAATTGGCATTGGTTTGTTGGCCAAAGTCAAGACCTTTGTCAATTGAGGATGTACTTGAATCATGAAAGTTTTGTTCCACATCGGTGTCTTGTCCAAGTTGTGATTTGTTGGCCAAAGTCAAGATCACTTCTTGTCCAACGACATTGATTACGAAACTTTCCTTGTCAATGGGTCTCGCTTAACCGGAATCATTAGGTTTGTTGTGCCCAAGCCAAGGCCTAGATGGTTCGGAGGATATGGTTAGGAAAATGTATTAGATACATTGGCATAAGTAAATATACATATGTTTTGGACTTGGATGTCCACCTAACCGGATCTAGGAATTGGATGAGATCCAATTGATCTTTGAGATCTACCTAGTTAAATAGCATACAATTTGTTGGCCAAAGTCAAGGTTGTGTGTTATTTAACGGGATCCTAGCCCACTAGGAAATAGGATTTCCCGAGTTCTCAACAGAGGGTTAGAGACTTGATAAAAATAGTGGGAGGCTAGTATTGAATTTGCAATTTCATTCAGATACTTAGCCTTACGCGTCTTTCAAATTTATTTCGTCTATTATTAAAATTAGTTGGACTAATACATTGTTATTTTTATTTGACAGTTTGACTGTACCCATTTTATCGTTAACTAGATAGTTGGACTATCGTAGTTGAGATGGCTAGCAAGGTAAATGTCCGAGACATCATCATGGGTGACAATGTCTTTAAGGGGACAAACTTCGCTGATTGGGAAATGAACCTGAGGATAGTCCTTGGGGCAGAGAGGATGCTGTACACTATACAAACACCTCTCCCGCCTAAGCCCACTGACCCACTTGAGCTGGAGTTATGGAAAACTCACAGCAATGATTGTGACACAGCTCAGGCTATTATGTTAGCTTCGATGACTCAACACTTTCGTCGCCAGAATAGGGACTTGGATCCTTATAGTATGATGGCTAGACTTCGAGATCTCCACCGCTCCAACAAGCGGATGGAAAGGTACGAGTTGGTGAAGAAACTCTTCCGCGCCCGAATGACTGAAGGCGCATCAGTTGAGGCCCACGGGGCTCAAATGATCGCCGATATTGATGAGTTGGCCAATATGGGAATAGTCTTGGAGGCTGAGCTGACCATAGATTTGATCTTACAGTCACTTCCTGATACTTGGAGACAAATCATAATCAACTATAAGTTGATGGATACGGATGACACTCTTGGAGAGCTGTTATCCATTTTGAAGGAGTCTGAAAAAGAACTCCAAAAAGGGGGCAAGCGCGAGGCGCACTTTACATCGACCTCTCAGAGGCCAAAGGCTGGGCCCAAAGCTACTGGAGGGGTGAGGAAGAAGAAACATAAGAAAAAGGGTAAAGGCAAGTTGACAAAAGCTTCTGGGAAGCCAAGGGACAAATCTCAAGATGTCTGCCTCAACTGCGGCAAGAAGGGTCACTGGAAACGTGACTGCCGAATGGGCAAGGGACAAAAGGAGGATATCAAGGCAGGCAAGGCACTAGCCTCTGGTATGTTTGTTATTGAGATAAATATGACTACTTCTAGTTTTAAAAATTGGATTTTTGATTCTGGTTGTGCTGCTCATATTTGTACTGATTTGCAGGATCTGCAGGATAGCAGGATGCTGGCTTCAGGGGAGATTGATCTACGAGTCGGAAACGGAACTCCAGTTGCTGTTTTGGCTGTAGGGACTTTTGTTTTGGAATTGCCCTCGGGGCATATGCTTAAACTTTTGAACTGTTATTATATACCTAGTTTGACTAGGAATATTATATCTGTATCTTTGTTAACCCAGCATGGGTACACTTTTGTATTTAGAAACACTGGGTGTTATTTATATAAAAATGATGCAGAAATTTGCACTGCTGTAGCAAATAATGGCCTTTATATTTTGAATATAAATGAATCTCCTAAACATAAAATAACAAACAAAAGGCTCAAAAAGAGTAATCTAAAAGATGAAGCTTACATGTGGCATTGTCGTCTAGGACACATAAACAAGACTCGCATATCCACACTTTCGAAGAGTGGGTACTTGGACGGATTTGATCTTAATTCATATGATGTCTGCGAATCTTGTCTTTTAGGCAAAATGCCTAAAACACCTTTTAGTGGTAAAGGTGAACGTGCCACGGAACTGTTAGCCCTCGTTCATAGTGACGTATGTGGGCCCATGTCTAGCCAGGCTAGAGGTGGATATCATTACTTCGTAACCTTTACGGATGATGCATCTCGTTATGGTTATGTGTATCTAATGAGACACAAGTCGGAAACTTTTGAGAAATTCAAAGAGTTCGACACGAAGTAGAAAAACAAACAGGCAAGAGTATTAAGACATTGCGGTCGGACCGTGGTGGCGAATACTTAAGTTATGAGTTTCAAGATTACTTGAAAGAAAATGGTATTCTTTCACAGTGGACTCCTCCTGGAACACCGCAATTAAACGGTGTGTCTGAACGGAGAGAAACCGTACCTTGTTAGACATGGTAAGGTCGATGATGAGTCAAACTGAGCTACCAATATCCTTCTGGGGATACGCATTAACCAGTGCGGTACTTATTTTGAATAAGGTTCCGTCAAAGTCTGTTGAACAGACTCCATATGAGAATGGACAGGAAGGAAACCAGGTTTCTCTTTCCTGAAGATTTGGGGATGCTGGGCATATGTTAGACGTTTGGAAGGTACCAAACTAGAACCCAAATCAGATAAATGCCTTTTCGTGGGATATCCTAAGGAAACCAAAGGATATTACTTCTATCACCCACAAGAGAACAAAGTGTTTGTTGCTCTACATGCATTTTTCCTTGAGAAGGAATTCCTAGATGCAGTGGTAAGTGGGAGGAAAGTGGAGCTCGATGAAAATCGTAGTGATACTGTTCCTGGCAATGAATCAACGACGGAACATAAACAGACCATCCAGGATGAGTCTGTACCACAATCTTCAAATACACAAGGACCGCGTAGGTCGGAGAGAGTCAGGAAGGTACCTGAGAGGTATGGGTTCCTGATCTCGCCTCATGTAGATATTAATCTTATTGAGGATAATGAACCGACTACGTATGAGGAAGCAATACAGAATATTGATTCCGCTTTATGGCAAGATGCCATGAAGTCCGAGATGGATTCCATGTATGCCAACCAAGTTTGGACACTGGTTGATGCACCAGAAGGCGTAAAGCCTATTGGATGCAGATGGATCTTCAAGAAGAAGACCGACATGGATGGCAACGTGCAAACGTACAAAGCTAGGCTTGTAGCAAAGGGGTATCGTCAACAATATGGTATTGATTATGACGAAACTTTCTCACCCGTTGCCATGATTAAATCCATTCGGATAATGCTTGCAATAGCTGCATATTTCGATTACGAGATATGGCAGATGGACGTTAAAACCGCTTTCCTTAACGGAAACCTTTTGGAGGATGTTTATATGCAACAACCTGACGGTTTTATCGTACCTAGACTTGCAAACAAGGTTTGTAAGTTAAATCGATCCATTTATGGATTGAAGCAAGCATCACGGTCATGGAATCAGCGTTTTGATGAGATCATAAAAGAATATGATTTCGTACAAAACGATGATGACCCTTGTGTATACAAGAAGGTTAGTGGGAGAGCACTGACTTTTATTGTCCTTTATGTCGACGACGTATTGCTATAGGCAATGACATTCCCATGCTAACGTCGGTGAAAGCTTGGCTTTCATTAAAATTCTCCATGAAAGATCTGGGAGAAGCAGCCTTTATTCTGGGAATAAAGATCTACCGAGATAGATCTAGAAAGCTGCTTGGACTCTCCCAGAGTACATATATTGACAAAGTGTTGAAGCGATTCAACATGGATCAATCCAAGAAGGGATTGATGCCAATGTCACGTGGTATCCTTCTGTCTAAGGACATGTGTCCTAAAACTAAAGAAGAGAGAGATAACATGAGTCGGATACCGTTCGCCTCAGCAGTCGGATCGATCATGTATGCCATGATATGTACGCGACCTGATGTGTCATATGCTTTGAGCATGTGCAGTCGCTATCAGGCCGATCCAGGTGAAGGTCACTGGATGGCTGTTAAGAATATCCTTAAGTATCTTAGACGAACCAAGGATGCTTTCTTAATTTATGGAGGTGGAGAACTTGAGGTGTCTGGGTACACCGATGCAAGTTTCCAAACCGACAAGACGACTTCAAGTCGCAATCCGGGTACATTTTTTGTTTGAATAACGGAGCAGTGAGCTGGAAATCTTCCAAGCAAGATACTGTTGCCGATTCAACAACTGAAGCGGAGTATATTGCTGCATCGGAAGCAGCAAAGGAGGCAGTTTGGATCCGAAAATTCCTAATCGGATTAGGAGTAGTTCCGTTAGCTGCTGAGCCCGTACCATTGTATTGTGACAATAACGGGGCTATAGCACAAGCTAAGGAACCAAGGTCTCATCAACGATCCAAGCATGTTCTTCGGCGTTACCATCTGATTCGGGAGATTATACATCGTGGCGATGTAAAAGTCGAGAAGGTCGCATCGGATGACAACATTGCAGATCCGCTGACGAAGGCTGTTCTTCAGCAAGTGTTTGAACGACATATACATAGTTCAGGTATTAGATGCTTGAGTGACTGGCTATAGGCCAAGTGGGAGATTGTTAGACATTATGACCCATAGCGTCACTATTTTGTAAATGATATTGTATTATTGTACAAAATTAACTATGTGATAATGAAATTGCCATTTTTCCGTTTTGTAAAATATTTACTTTAATATATATAAATGGCAAAAGTCCATATGATTAGTTCCGTATTGAGATGATATGAGACAGTATCAATATAAAAGGTTTAATCATTAAATATCCCTAGTCGGAGTATTATCGAGATCGGACATCGATAATGCGGAATAGACTAGTATTGCACTTGTGCGAGTTGTGATGGCACAACGGCATAGTTCTCATATATTTAAGTATTGGATACTTATGCAAGTGCGGTAGGAGGTTGTGTTTTACCGATGGTACGGAAAACAGCTTCGCTCTGGAAAGACCCCGCGGAATCCCATTGGTAGTATGTCTGCGTGTCTATGGGAGGCCGCATCAGGGTAGGTGTATATGGTCTTAACCTGAGACTTGCATTGCTAGTGCTTGCGACAATCGGTAAACTTTGGTTGTGGTGGTTCGGGGCTTTAACCGGTTCTGTGTACGCCTCTTCTGGGTTTATCGAGAATCGTAGTGTACTGGATGTGATGTCAAGATGGAAGTATCACTTCAGACATATGGAGATGATGATCACACAGGATACAGAACTAGTACTCTATAAAAGGTTGCAACCGTCGGGACAATATGACTAGGTCAGGATTGTCCGATTTAAAGAGACTAGTTGTTTGATATCCGATATATGTTTCGTACGGGGCAGACACATTTCCAGCCCCAGGCCTAACATGTGATCGTCCGATACTGGATCGATATACGCGATACTGCGGTATACTACGCTTGATAAAGATCTAATATCCAGTAAGTAAGAATATTTCTGGAGAATTGGGTAGGCATGGCGCTTTGCTAGAAGCCAACCTTGTCTTGTGAATCGGTAAAAACGTATAGTACGTAGTATGAGGTACGTACGTGTTTGGATTATCCAACGACCGTATTTACTGCCAACATATCCGGAGATCTCTTGGGTCGCTTCCTGAAGATTCACCTATGATGTTTGATTCGAACTTTATTAATCTTGGATTAATTACGGAGAAACTTTATCTTGGATAAAATGCCTTATTAGGAGAGAGAGAGAGATCGATTAATTTGGAATTAATCGATAAAATAATATATTCGATATATTATTAAACGAAATTAGATTTCGACGCGGAATTAAAATCGGATTTTAATTCGGGCAAACGAATTAATTTAGAATTAATTCATTAGCGGACTGAATAGTAATTCCGCAAGGCGTAATTATTTAATTCACGTCGCGACGGAAATTCGTTAATTCGGAATTAGCGAAACCGAGCCCGAAAGTGTTTGCGGACACATTCGTATTTTGAATCGAGTGGTATCCGCAAATCACATCGCGATATCTCATTACTTGATACGAATAGATGATGGATGTATCTAGTCACCTTTAAGGGATGATACATTGTCTCTATTCTCAAAGTGTGGTAATGATGGCAAATGATGGATTTCATTTTGGAGGGAAAACCTTTCACGGTTTTGAAGGGTTTTTGATTAAAAAATTGATTTTTTGGTATTTGATATCATTTCATTTGTTTTTCATTTTGTCTCTCACGGTTTCAGAAAATTTTGAGAACAAAACAATAAATGATACATCATCCTCTCCTCTCCTTCTTCTTCACGCAGCCGTGAGCTTCATCCATGGCAGAAACTTGTTTTCTCCATTTTTGCTAGCACAACAAGGGATCAAAGGAGGTGATAGGGAAACGCATTTGGAGCTTGGAATACTAGAAGATTTGAGGCTTCTCACACTGAAGTTCTTGGCCGAAAACAGCCCCAAGATTTGCTACTTCTATCATTCTTGTTCTTGGCCGCATATCACCCACCTTGGAGGCTCAAGGATCCTCTTTCCATTTTCGTCACAAAGCTTTGTAAGTATGTTTCCGCCATCCTTCAAGCTTTGCATGTATGTTTGTTGTATTTCTATGGCTTAATCTTTCTTTGGGACTAATTATAGAAACCAAACTTTGGAGGCCACACACTGGGTGGCTCTTTGGAACGTAGAAAAGAGCTTGCTGAGTTTGGGAAAAGCTTGTAGATTGGAGGGAGGACGGAGGAGTCTTGTTCAAGTAGTCTTTTTCTTTCTTATTTTAATAGAGTTCTTATGATAGTTAGAGGTTTAGTTTATGTTCTTGGCATGTTTTATGAGTTTTATGCTTAGAAATATTAGTAACATACCTAGGCGTATAAAAAAAAAAAAAATAGGTCTTAGGCAAAGGGAAAGCGGCATAATAATTTTGATTTCCGCTGCGCACTCGCGGCCGCTTCCCAACAGTGGTATCAGCGTGCGTTTGTGTTTTGATTAGTTCTCTCTCATGTGAACTCGAAATTGGGTGTTTAAAATCTCGTTGGAAAGCTAACACCCTGAAATTAATTTTAGGCACAAGTTTTGCATGTTTTGGTTAAGATTTGAATTGTGAAATTGCATTTAAAGTTCACGCGTCTGCAGAAAAATGTGAATAGTAAATTTATTTGAATAAAATAAAATGTAATATCATAATTAAATATTAATCAAAGTTATTTAATGCCTAAAATAATTCCAACATATTAAAACTCATATGCTTGATGATTCTATTTATGATTAAAATTGGCATGATTATTTTATTGTGCAAGCATCTAGAGACTTTCTAAGAAATAAAGAGTGTATTGCTTATCCCTTAGCTAAGTAATTATTATGTGATGAACTTAGAGATTTATTACCATTAAGGCTAATAAATATAAATCACTTGTTATAATAAAAGACATTATATGAGATACAAGTGGGTTGAGACCAAGTGGTTAATAAAACTTTCCAAACTAAAGTTAATTTAACCAAAGGTATTACTAGAGTTAGATAATGATTTGGTGTCTTCCTTCACTCACTACCTTTTTATAGCCAAAATGAAAAGTTGTGAAGACATCTAGATAATCATTTACTCAAAGCTTACCTTAAAGCATATTTAAAGTGTTGGACTAATTTGGAGGATCTATTGTTTATTCCTGTCACCAAGGCAATAAGAGCCTAAGAGGTAAGGGTATTTAAGAGAGTTCGCTCCACCCTCCCTCTGGGGAATTTTCAAATGAGGAATCTATTTGACAATTATTCACTTAAACTTGCTAAAATCGTCAATAATAATTGAAGTCTAAAATTTGCCTCCCATTGTAAAGTATAGACCCAAAGGGCTTAAACCATATGTTAGACAATTATGACCCATATCGTCACTATTTGTAAAAGACATTGTGGTTTTTTGTACAAATTAACTATGTAGCAATGGAAATTGGATTTTATCATTTTGTAATTTGATTACTTAAATATATAAATGATAAAAGTCCTTATGATTAGTTCCAGATTATTATATATGAGACAATATCAATCCATAACGATTTAATAATTTAATATCCCTAGTCGTAGTGTTATCGAGACTGGACATCGATAATGTGGAATAGACTAGTATTGCACTTGTACGTGTTATATAAGCGTAACAACATAGTTCTCATATATTTAAGTATTGGATACTTATGCAAGTGTGATAGGAGGTTTGTTTATCGATGGTACGGAAACAGCTTCGCTCTGGATAGACCCCGCAGAATCCCATTGGTAGTATGACTATGTGTCTATGGGAATCCGCATCAGGATAGATGTATATGGTCTTAACCTGAGACATTTATCGCTAGTACTTGTGACAATCAATACACTTTGGTTTTGGTCGTCCAGGACTTTAACAGGTTCTATGTACGCCTCTTCTGGGTTTATTGAGAATCGTAGTGTATTGGGTGTGATGTCAAGATGGAAGTATACTTCTTCATATGGAGATGATGATCACGCAGGGATACAGAACTGGTACTCTAATTGGTTGCAACTATCGGGATAATATTACAAGGTCATGATTATCCGATTAAAGAGACTAGTTGCTTGTAATCCGATATATGCTTCGTTACGGGGCAGAGACTATTCCAGCCCCAGGCCTTGCATGTGACCATCTGATACTGGATCGTAATACACAATACTATGTATACTACGCCTGACATAGATTATATATTCCTTTAAGAATATTTCTGGAGAATTGGGTCGGCACGATGCTTTGCTAGAAGCCAACCATGTCTCGTAAATCGGTAAAAATGTAGTACAAGGTATGTACGTGTTCGGATAGTCCGACAACCGGATTTACTGCCAACATATCCAGGGATCTCATGGGTCGCTTCCCGAAGATTCACTGATGGCGTATGATTCGAGCATAATTAATCTGGGATTAATTACAGAGAGATTTTATCTAGGATAAAATACTATTTGAAGAGAGAGAACGATTAATTTAGAATTAATCGATAAAATAATATATTCGATATATTAAACCAAATTAGATTTCGACGCGGAATTTAAATTGGATTTTAATTCGGGCTAACGAATTATTTTAAAATTAATTCGCTAGCGACGTGAATAATAATTTTGATTGGCATAATTATTTCATTAACTTTGATTTAATTACATCGCAACGGAAAATTGTTAATTCGGAATTAGCGAACCTGAGCCCGGGATGTGTCGCGGGCCCAATCGAATTTTGAATCAAGTGGGGCCCACATGTCACATCACTTATCACATCACTTGTCACCTTAATTAATTTTTGTGATGGGTTTTGGTGAAGGAATGATGGTAACTTGTATGACACATTGTGTGTAATGATGGGAATGACTTTTACCAAATTTTTAGATTTGGTATATCATTTGATTTTTGAAATCATTAACAAAAAGTCATTCACTCCTTCTCACTCTCTCATTCACTGTTTCACAAAAAAAAAAAAAACATTTTCCCTCTCTTTTGCTCTCATTGCCGAGAGTTGCAGGAAGAAGATAGAAAATTTATTGCAAATTTTCTAAGTGCTAGCACACACAAGGGATCATTCAAGGTGATAGGGAAACCAACATTTGAGCTTGGAATCACCATTAAAGCTTGGAGCTTGGATTACATCCCCAAGGAGGAGCTTGGCCGAAAGTTGGAGGAACAATTTTTGTGTTTGACGCATCCAATATCGATCAAAGTAAGTTTAATTCTGCTATTCTTACTTTCGTATTCACATTATTTAATTGCTTTATATGATCTTGGGAATGCCTTAGAAACCCAACAATGGTATCATGGAGCCTAATGAGCATGAAATTTGATTAGGGTTTATATACTAAAATTTGGGTAAATTTGATTTGAGCATGTTTTAATCAAATTGTTTGTTTGAGTATGCTTGTATGTTAATAACTTGGAATTCTACATGATCAATTTGAAGAAAATTTAATTGGATTAATTTTGCCCAAAATGCTAGGCTTGGCCGAATGTGATATAACCCTAATGTCATGGTATTTTTGTTCTTTTGATCATTGGATGAGTTTAAAGACTTGGGATAAATTGATTAATGATTTAATTGGATTGAAATCGAAATCGGTTTTTAAAATCCCTCAATGCCGTGAGCTTCAAAGCATGAAATGAGATGAT